>BQMB01000032.1:0-112064 GCA_027943415.1 Closterium sp. NIES-67
TCTGGCGTTCCGCTCTCCCGCGCTCCCCTTGGCTTCCGCGCGCTCTAGAGATGCCCGCGCGCTGATCACTTTTGTGTCTTCCCGCTTGCGTACTCCGCTCTTTCCCCCGCCCACTGGTGCGCCTTCCCGTCGCTTTCCACACTCCCCCATCCGCGGGTTCCCCCATCCGCGCGCGTTCCCCCATCCACGCAGATATCCGGGACTGGCCTGGGCTTGCTCCGCCAAGCCCCGTTCCTGCAGCTGTCCACCCCCGCCACGCAGCGCGAGGGGATAGGGGTTGGGGGTGGTGGCTGGCGGAAGGGCGGGCGGGAAGGGGGCGCTGGCGGAAGGGATGGATGGGTTGAGGGGGGAGGACACGCGGACGGAGGGGGAGGGGGAGGAACAGCAGCAATAGTGGGGGGAGGTGGAGCAGGGAGGTGCAAGGAGACGGAGAAGGAAGGGCAGTGTGGCGTGCGGGAAGGGGAGGAAAGGATAGAGGGAGTAGGGGAAACTGGGGATTTGGAGGGCGAAACCAAAGCGTGCAGCAGCAGCAGCCGCAGCAGCAGCAGCAGCAGCAGCGGCGGCGGCGGCGGTGTGGGTGGTTGGAAGGGGCTTCTCAGCTCTCAGGCGCAGCTGCTGCTAGTGCATGATTCCTCTGCTCCTGAGCATGGCTCCACTGTAACAGTACTCCCCCCCACGGGGCATTTGCGCCCCGGAAAATTGGCATCATCCCCCACTTCTTGTGGCGATGCAGAGGCGTGTGAAAGCGGAGAGAGCGGAGGAGGAGGAGCAGCGGGGTTCGCGGGTGAAGGGGGGGTTGACCAAAGGGGAACAGGGGCCGGGGGAGCAGGTGTAGGCGGCTCTGGGGGAGGGGAGCCTGGGGGAGGGGGATCTGGCGCAGCAGCAGCAGGAGCAGCAGGAGCAGCAGGAGGAAGCGGGGGGGCAGCAACAGCGGGGGGGGGATCAGGGGGGTGGCAGGGGCGGGGATGGCGCGGGTGGGGTATGCACTGAACGAGGGGCTGCTGCGCGCCTCTCAGAGGCGGCTACGCGTGGACGTGCACCTGCTCTGGCGATTTCTGCAAATACTGTGCCTGCAACTGGTATGCGCTGGTCTGTGTTGTGCTGTGCTGGCCTGTGTTGTGCTGTGCTGTGCGGTGCTTTCTGTCTGCCTGCAAGGCAAGGCATGTGCTGTGTTGTGCTGTGCTTTGCTGTGCGGTGCTTTCTGTCTGCCTGCAAGGCAAGGCATGTGCTGTGTTCACAAAATGAGGGCGAGAGGGACCACTGGGAAGGGGCTGGAAATTGGAAGGGAGAGGAAGAGACAACAGACGATGGGGAAGCGGTAAGAGAAAAAGAGGAAGTGGTGAAGGGGCTGCAGGGCAGTTTGGTTTTGAGGCCTCTATTTTCCAGGCGCCTCAAAAATAGACTCCACACGCAGGGCGGTTTGGTTTTGAGACACAGGACTCAAATCTGAAATTTTGACACAAGAAGTGGCGGAGGGGCTGCTGGACGGTTTGAGGTTGGGAGAGGGGGGGGGAGAATATTGGGGAAGGGCCAGTGAAGGCCAGTGAAGCTGATAAAGTGGATTTCCTTGTCACTCTCTCACCCCCTATCTTATCCCTTTTTTTATGTATCCTCCTCCTAAACCCTTTCAACCCAACCTCGTTTCTGTCTCTTGGGTGGCAGAGGGAGGGGTTGCGGGGGGCTGCATCCACGCCCATTGCCACGGTCACGTCGGGACGCAACCGATCAGAGCGCCTTGCCCATCGTGAGATGCGATCCCTGTGTGTGGTGTGGTGTGGGGGTGGGGTGGACTGGGGTGGGGTGGACTGGGGTGGGGTGGGATGAGGGTGTTTAGCTGTGTGGCGAACAGCAGATGTGCGTATCGTATCATGGCTTTCGAGGCGCTTTCGAGGCATATGCCACATGTTGCATGCTGCATGCAGATATGCTGTACCACACAATCTGTGCCCACTTGCTCTTGCACCCACCCTTCTTTACGCCTCTCCTCTCCGTCCTCCTCCCTCGCTCCCCCCTTCCCCTTCTCCCCTCCCTTCTTTTCCCCCCTTCCCTTTCGTCCATCCTAGTGTGTCTCACTGTTAGTACTGCGCAGATGCCATGCGTTTTTGTCACTTCCCTTTTATCCCCTCCTTTCCATCCTTCCATCCACCTGATTTTGAGTCTACCCTCTCACTCCCTCTTTCCACTCCCAACCGCCCCCTTTATATGGCAGTTTTTCCTGAGTCGCTGCGTACGCGTTTTGAAGCACCACTGTTCATCTACACAGAAGAGAAGGTGAGTCTCTGCAGAAGAAAAGGTGAGTGTCTGGCAATGTCTGTCCGGGACAGGCTATCCCTTTCTTTCTATCATCCTTTCTCCATCCCTCTCATCTCATGCCATCTCAGCAGTCGCCTGTCGCTCCTCGCCCCTCGTGATGCTTCAATGCTCTCAGCATCTCGAGCCCCGCTCACTTATTCTCCCGCTCCCTGCCTTTCCCCACTTTCACATATCCCCCTCGTCCGCTAAACCCACACGCTTTCCACCACCACCCCAGGCGTATCTGGCGATGTCAGAGGCAGCCAAGGAGATGGTGGGGGTGCGCTCTGTGAACAAGAGCATTCCTGCACACAACCGCTGCTTCGGCGCATGGTGGGTGCGGTGGAAAAGGGAGCAAGGGGGGGGAGTGGTGAGTTCAGGGGGGTTGAGCAGTAAGTGTGTAGAGTGCAGCCAGGGAGTGACGTCCTGTGGTGGGGGTGCGCTCTGTGAAATAGAGTATTCCCCCGTAGAACCGCTGCTTCCGCGCATGGTGGGTGGGGGAGGGGGTGTGGGGTGGTGTGGGGTGGTGTGGGGTGGTGGGGGTGGTGGGGGTGGTGGGTTTGGGGAGAGTGCAATGAAATGAACCCTGGGTCTGGCTGGAGAAAGAGGACGACTAGTTCTGGGGTGGGGAGATCACTGCCTCCATCCCATACCATGCCATCCCATGCCATCCCAGGAAATGCCATGCCACGCCATGCCATGCACCATCGCCAGGTGGAAGAGTATGCTGGTGGATCTAGTGGTGGGGTACGACAGCATCCATGCCTGTGTTCCATGACTCCACCACCCCCGTACACCACCCCACCCCACCCCATCCCACCCCATCCCACCCCATCCCACCCCACCCCACCCCACCCCATGCCCTGCGCCAGGTGGAAGAGTGTGCTGGTGGATCTGGTGGTGGGGTACGACACCATCCTCATGAACTCCCTCATCTCCTCTCGAGGCAAAGGTGAGCGCGCATGGAGAATGGGGCCCTGCATGCATGCAAGGCGGTGTTTAAGCCGCCGCAGAATCATGAATTCGCTCGTATCCTGTCCTCCCGAGGCAAAGGTGAGAGGATGCTTTTAGGAGGACAGTGGCTCGTGGGCGGATCTAGTGGGACCGACCGGACAAAGGTGGGCCACTGACTGACAAAATGCTCATAAACCTCATAAACCCCACTGGCCGACAAAGTTCATGATCGCCCTTATCTCCCCATGATCGCCCTTATCTCCCCATGATCGCCCTTATCTCCCCATGGACTCACCTCGATCTACCCATGACTTGGCCGCCTCACACTCACACAGCCATGTGTCTTTCTCCCCCCTCCTGTTACCCTCCCTTCCCCTCCCCTCCCCTCCCCTCCCCTCCCCTCCCCTCCCCTCCTCGGCTTCCTGTACAACGCGCACACTAGGGAAGTCTAGGGACTCCCAGCATGCCGCACGGCGTCTCAACTCAACTCAACCCATTCCTCTCAAGCGCCTGAACCCTTGCCTCTCTCGCCCTCCTCCACCCCTCCCAGGCTTCCTGTACAACGCGCACACCAAGGAGCTGTACGACCTCAACCTCGCTGCCACGAGGGGCAGAGCTGCTGCCACCTCCTTTGAAGGTACAGCGCAGGGCTTGCTCATTCGTGGGGCATGGTTGAGAGGGCGACGAGAGGGGCGGAAGGGTGGCGAGGAGGAGGAGGAGGAGAAAGGAGGAGAAATGGAGGGCGGTGGAGGGCGGTGGAGGGCGGTGGAGGGCGGTGTGGGATGAGATACCGTCTGTGTCAGAATGAAGGGGTTGCTCAAAATAGATCAGTTGAAGAGATCCCTCTGCTGCCTGCTTTTCCCCCCTTTACCCTGCTTCATCCCACGTCATCCCACGTCATCCCACGTCATCCCATGTCATCTCACGTCATCCCACGTCATCCCACGTCATCCTCCACCACAGTGGTGATCCCGTTCAAGATCGGAGTGGTATCAGTGTTACGCTGCCCTCCTTCTTCATGACCCTCCTTGCCTTGCCTGTCTTCTCCTCACTGTCCGCTGCCTGCTGTTCCGCCCTCTTCCCCCGTCGTTTCTCTGCCCCTCCCCTGAACCCCCCACCCCCCACATCTCCCCCTCGCAGACGTGATCTCGTTCAAGATCGGGGTGGTGTTCACATCAGTGTTCATCTCCTTCACGACCCTCCTCGCTGATCTGCTCCTCTCTGCCTCCCTCGCTGTCTGCTGCCTGCTGTTCTCCCCCGTCCGTGCTTCCCTCCCCCTCACCCCCCCCCCCACCCCTTCCCCTTTCTCCTGGCAGACGTGATCTCGTTCAAGATCGAAGTGGTGTTCACGTCGGTCTGCATCTTCCGCATGACCCTGCTTGCTGTGTCCTTCTGCTCTCCCTCCCCTTCACTTCCCTTTCCTCTTCCCCCCACACCCCTCCTCACCTCCTGGCAGACGTGATCTCGTTCAAGATCGGGGTGGTGTTCACGTCGGTCTTCATCTTCTTCATGACCCTCCTCGCTGTGTCCTTCACTCTCAGGGAGACCCAGAGCCGCATGCTCAAATTCACCAGTAAGCTCATGATGGTGGTCGTGGTGATGCTTCTGTTGCATTTGCAAGCAGCCACCAACTTCGCTGCTTGATCGCTTGTTGTAGTACATGTGTGTTCAACTCGACTTGTTTTGAACCACCATTTAATATATTAACATCTGCACACATCACACATTATTCCCTTCCCTCCAACCCTCCCGGTCTTCCCCAGTCGCCCTGCACCATCACGCGCGCCATCGCCTGCCCACCTTTCGGCTCATCGCCATGCACATCCTCGAGTCCCTCGTTTTCATTCCTGTGAGCCGCTCACCTCTGTTTCTTCGTTTCCTGTTGACAACACCCCGCCCACTTGTGATGGCCCGCCTTGTCTTCGTTTTCTGCCTTCGTTTTCTACCGCGCATGCATCTACTCTTCACTTTGCATGCCGTGGGTTGATGGATAGTTTTGTCTTGCGACGCCTCAAAACGTCATTTTCACCTCGCATGCATTCTACTTCATATGTCCCCGCCATCTGTTGCATTCACCTTCGCCGATTTGTGCCCATATCCCCCCCCCCTCCCCCCCTCCACTCCTTAAATCATGATCAGCATTCTCTCCTTCCTCTTTGAGTTCTACGCCGATCAACTGCTCTCCTTTCAGCTGTTTCTCTGCCAATTTGCTCTTTTATCCATTCCCCTCCCTGTGCATCCATCGTCACGCTTCTGTCTCCCCCTCCTCCTCCTCCTCCTCCTCCTCCTCCCTCCTCCTCCTCCTCCTCCTCCTCCTCCTCCTCCTCCTCCTCCTCCTCCTCCTCCTCCTCCTCCTCCTCCTCCTCCTCCTCCTCCTCCTCCTCCTCCTCCTCCTCCTCCTCCTCCTCCTCCTCCTCCTCCTCCTCCTCCTCCTCTCCCCCCTTGCCCCCTCCCGCCCCCCTCTTCCAACCCCTCGACCCCCTCCCCCTGGCAGATCATGATCGGCATTCTCTTCTTCCTCTTTGAGTTCTACGACGATCAGCTGCTGGCCTTCATGGTGCTCACGCTCGTGTGGCTCTGTGAAATCTTCACGCTCATCAGGTGCATCTCGCTCGCCCCTCACCCCTCACCCCTCACCTCTCACCCCTCACCCCTCACCTCTCACCCCTCACCCCTCACCTCTCACTCATCACTCCTCACTCCTCATCCCTCACCCCTCACCTGTGCTCTGAACGTGCCTGCTCCTCTTTCTGCCCTCCCCTCTGCCCTTCTCCTTCTCCCTCCCCTGTCCTTTTCCCATGCACTACCTCACTGGTCTGTTGAGCACCTTCCTCTCGCCTTTTCTTCCTTCCTTCCAGAATGTTGGTTTTTTTTATTCCCACGGGCGCGCCCCCTGATGCCTCATACCTGATATCTCCAACCCATGGGAGTGCTATTATTGCTTGTGCATGTCTTGAGAGCACAAGCATCTGCCACTTGCGCCCATACACCCCGCTTGAACCCAATCTTCTCCTGTGCTGCGCCTCACTCATCCTAACCTCTACTCCCCTCTTTCCCTCTTCTTCCCACTCCCTTGTGTCTCCTCCTTGCAGCTGCCGCTCGCCCCTCTCCCGGCGTTTCTTCCCCAAGTTCTTCTTCCTCTTCTTCCTCCTCTTCCACGTCTACTTCTTCACCTTCACCTACGGTGCGTTCCCCTTCTCCACCCCCTGGTTTAAAGGCGCCTCAAAACATATCCTCCCCTCCCTCCCGTCCTTCTCCCCCCCCCCCCCCCCCCCCCCCCGCCCCGCCACCGCTCTCCGCCCTTTTCCCCGCGGTATTGTGCTCGTACATGCGTTCAAGGCTGTAGAGTGAATGGGGAGGATGTAGTTGCCAGGCCCTTAGTTACCTTACTACTGCCATGCCTTGTCCATACCTCCCACCTGAGCAGAGCCTCGCAACACAGACGCTTTTCCTAGCCTAGCCTTTCATCCAACCCCCTTTTCCTTGCCTGCCAATTCCCTACTCTTCTCGCCATCCTTACACCCCCCCCCCCCTCCTCCTCCCTCCCACCATCCTTACCCCCCTCTCCTCCCCCCCCTTGCTCTCCTGCCGTGCAGGCTTCTCCTACCTAGCGTTCGCCACAGCAGCGGCCTTCCTCAACCACATCGCCATCTTCCTCTGGAACCGATGCGAGGTGTGTGTTGCTGTGCGAGGTGCGTCTTGCAGTCTTGTTGTTGCAGAGCAGGGGGGTACAACTCGGGAGTGAGATGAGATGAGAGGGATGCATGCGGCGCCTCTGAGTCGGTGCTGGCAGCAGCAGCAGCCTTCCTCACTCAGCCTGATCGCCATCTTCCTCTGGAATTGAACTGTTGCACTCCTGCAGGCGGGTGAGTGCGGTGATGAGGGATGGAGTGTGGTGATGTGGGGTGGACTCGTGTGGGGCGCAATGCAGCCAGTGAGTCAAAGTCAGTGCCAGCAGCAGCAGCAGCGTTCCTCAATCACATGCGTAATGAGTCGACTCAAAAATCGACTCATTACACACGGACTCATTACACACGCCAGTGAGTCGAAGTCAGTGCCAGCAGCAGCAGCAGCAGCAGCAGTGTTCCTCAATCACATTGCCATAATTCTTTGGAGCCGATGCGATGTGACTCCCTTTTTCCTGTGGCGCGTGAGTGCCGTGATGTGCGAGAGAGTGCGCTTTGCTGTGCTGCAGCCTTGGAGCCAAACGTGTGCTCTGGCGTGTGCTCTGGTGTGTGCTCTGGTGTGTGCTCTGGTGTGCGCTCTGGCGTGTGCTCTGGCGTGTGCTCTGGTGTGTGCTATGGTGTGTGCTCTGGTGTGTGCTCTGGTGTGTGCTCTGGCGTGTGCTCTGGCGTGTGCTCTGGTATGTGCTCTTGTGTGTGCTCTGGTGTGTGCTCTGGCGTGTGCTCTGGTGTGTGCTCTGGTGTGTGCTCTGGCGTGTGCTCTGGTGTGTGCTCTGGTGTGTGCTCTGGTGTGTGCTCTGGTGTGTGCTCTGGTGTGTGCTCTGGTGTGTGCTCTGGCGTGTGCTCTGGTGTGTGCTCTGGTGTGTGCTCTGATGTGTGCTCTGGTGTTTGCTCTGTGAGCAATTGTCTGTGGCCCCCTCGGCGTTTCAACCTTAACCTCCCCCGGCTTGCACCAAGCAGAGCGAGCACGAGGAGGCCCCACTGCATGCAATGCAGCAGCATTGGAACCAAATCTGTCTTTTTCTGAGCATGTTGTGGCACTCCTATTAATCAAGGCGCCTCAAATTTTACCCCGCTTCCAAATCCCAATCTTATCCCCCCACGTCCGCGGAGCAGAGTGAGCACCAGGAGCCTCCGCAGCACGCGCTGCAGCAGCCCTGGAGCCAAATGCCAATGTGTGTTCCCCACCTTAAAGCCGCAATCTTATCCCCCCACGTGCACCAAGGAGAGCGAGCACCAGGAGCCTCCACAGCACGCGCTGCAGTAGCCTTGGACTTCAATGTGTGCTCTGGTGTGCGTTCTCTCCCCTCCCCCCCTCCCCCCCTTTAACTCGCAATCGTTTCCCCCTACGCACGCGAAGCAGAGCGAGCACCAGGAGCCGCCACAGCACGCGCTGCAGCAGCAGGGAGGAGGGGGAAGGCCAGGCAGACACAGGGGGGCCCCTGCTGCTATTGCTGCTGCCGCTGGTACTGGGAACAGCAGCGGCGGCGGCAACAGCGGCAGCGGCGGCGGCGGCGGCAGTGGTGGCAGCGGTGGTGGCGGCGGCAGTGGTGGCAGCGGTGGTGGTGGTGGCGGCGGCAGTGGTGGCAGCGGTGGTGGTGGTGGTGGTGGCAGCGGTGGTGGTGGTGGTGGTGGGTGGTGGTGGTGGTGGTGGTGGTGGTGGTGGTGGTGGTGGTGGTGGTGGAGGGGGGAGAAGTGGGGTTGGTGGTGGTGGCAGCAATGCTGGGAGTGGCGGCAGTGGTAACACCAGCGGACGAACAGGTGGTAACAGCAGTAGTGGCACTAGTGGTGGCAGTGGTAATAGCAGTGGCAACGGCAGCAGTGGTAGTGGTGGTGGTGGTGGCGGGGGTGGCGGCGGCAGTGGCGTCAGCGAAAGGGGTCATGCAAAAGGGAATGATGGGAGGGGCAATGGGCATGGGAGTCACTCTCGCTCGGGTCTGCAATCACTGCAGCAGCACCACCAGTGGCAGCTGCAGCAGTTGCAGCAGCAATGCCACTCGCAGCAAAGCTGTCTGCACCACAATCACTCTCAGCTGGAAGCCTCAAAAGAAGCTTCAAGGACTTCAAGGGAAGCTTCGAACAAAGCTGCACGCGAAGCTGTACACGCCATGAGGCTTACGAGCCCCATGCACTCTTGCAACCACCTGCTACAGCCTCCCCGCTCTGCAGATTCGGCTCTAGAGCACAGCAGCAGCCAGCGCTGCCAAGAGCCGCAAGTGCCAATGCAGCAAGTGCAGGAGCCAGAGCAGGATGAGCAGGAAGGGGAGCAGTACGCACAGCAGAGGGAGCCGCAACTACAGCAACACATGCACGACCCCCACAGTCAGCACTGTTCGAACCACAGTCCGTTGCAGGTCGACTGCCCCTGTGTCCCACCCCCATCACCATCCTCTCTCCAACCCTCCAGCTCTCCACTGCACCGTCCTCCTCTGGCCCCCCTCTTATCTCTCCTCTCACCCTGCCACTTTCTTGTCTGCCATCTTAACCCCTGCCCCATTTTACACTCCCCGCTTCCAAGTCCACCTGATCCTGTTGTTGATCCTCCCTCCTGCTGCACCACTGCTGCTGTTGACCGGTGTAGAAGTTTTCAAGACACAGCCGCTGGTTCCTGCAGAACCAGCAGCTGCAGAAGCAACAGCCAAACTGGCAAGAATTTCAGCATACTGTGTAGCAGGGGCAGCATGGAGGCCAGAAACAGCCACTCTACCAGAAGCAGCAGCAGCAGCAGCAGCAGCAGCACCAGTACCACTGGTGCTACTGCTGGTGCGTCTGCTGCTGGTGTTGCTGGTGTTGCTGGTGCTGCTGGTGCTGCAGCCGAAGCACGTTGGAGATGCCAATTTTGCTCGTGCGATTGCGAGGGGCTGCATGAACTTGAAACCAGCGCGTGGGGATATGGGGGGGCATGGGAAGGGGAACAGTTATGGGATGGAAGGGAGGAGGGGATGTGTGATTGCTATTGTGGGATGGGGAGGAGGACGCATGGGTGTGATTGGGTGGAGAGAACGGGAGAGGGTGATGATGGTTCAAGCGTTGGGACCGCATGTGTGCATGCGCATGGGGTCAAAAGTTGCGACAGTCATGGGGAGGATGATGATGCTCGTGCTGATGATTCTGATGATGATGATGATGAGGAGGAGGAGGAGGAGGATGATGGCAGTGATGGTGCGAGGACCAGGGAGCGGAACAATGAACATTGCAACGGCCCTATTCACGCAGCCTTTCACTATCCTTCGCGAACAACACACGACATGCCCCTACCGCGGAGCAGACGAAGCAGCAAGGAGCACCAGCGCAATTCTGGGACCAAATACCCCTCTGGGTCAGTTTATACAGGAGCCACAGGGGGTGCAGGAGGCGACTGCTCTAGTGGTTTGCATATCCGGCAGAGAGTGCTCTCCCTTCCCGAGCTCCACCAGTTACTACCAACCCCCAATCTGTCAGCACCAGCAGCAACCAAAGAGCCAGGCAGGCTGCGACCAAGAGCGCAAATTTTGCAGGAGGCCCAGAACTGGCAGCAGCAGACCCTTCACCGCGGGAGCAAAGGTGCCTTGGGCATCGGCTGTAGCGGGAAGAGTCGACATGCGGACTACTGTTGTGGTTACAGTTACAGGCGGGGCCACAGCCACAAAGGGGGGTACAGCAACCAAGGGAGCTACAGCCACAAAGGGGGTGACAGCCAGAGTGGCAGCAGTGCTGGAAATAGTGCCAGCAGTACCTATACGAGCCGAGGGACCACCAGTAGTGGGAGGAGCTTCAGCCGGTGCTACAGCTCCGACTGGCTGCCTATGGCAGTGCTGATTAATTGACAGATTGATCAAATCACACTCATGATGGAGGGACGTTTGACCGACGAGTGTATTTCGAGCGCAGCGTGTGCCGTGTACCACAAATAAAATGTTATTGGCTTCTTTGTGGAATGGAAATGCGTTCTGAACTTTGAGCTGCATGCAACGAGGTGACCCAACCAGGTTTGCTATGGGCCTAGAATCGGGAACATATGGTTATGGCAAGAAACAAGAAACAAGAACATGCAGGCTCCATGCTGTTGATACTACTGTCGTGGCACTAGGATAGCCTTGTCGAACCTCTTCTCTCTCTAGGGAGGGTATTAGGGAGGTTTTCCCTGGGGAAGGTGGATATATGGAGCCTAACTCTCCTGAGGACATCCCTTCTTGTCCCAGTGGTTAGGACTGGGATAGCGTGCACACCAAGAGCCTCCGCAGAATTAGCAAGTGACTAGAAAGATGGGGTACAAGGAATATAGGCTAAAGTGAGAATGAATGACTAGAATGAGATACAAGGTGCTTTTGTGCTAAGTGGTTGTGCTCTTTGAGAGTACGCACATATATATATGTTTTGACACACCCCCTAGGCTAGATGAGGGGCAGTGCCTAGCAAGAGACACACAATGCATGGTGGCACTACTACTCCAACCTCTGAGGCAAGGGTCCGAAGACCAGGCAGCAAGAGTACAAACTGAACAAGAGCAACCCAGGGCGGTACTACTAGTCCAGCCACTAGGACAAAAGCCACAAGGCTAATCAAGATTATATAAAGGTCCTAGCAAGTGTGAAGCTACAGGAACTAGACCAAGCTGTACACAGTGCTGCTGATGGTCTTTAAGCGCAAGCGCCTTCGTCAAGATATCAGTTTGTTGGCGCCTGAGGCCAAGTGTGCTACGCGGGCCTGGCGGCGCTGCTGTAGCTCGCGCAGGAGGAAGTACTGCAGCTGGATGTGCTTCGCGCTGCCCTCAAGTCGAGGATCCTGACACAGGAGGATCATGGCCCTGTTGTCAGCGTACAGGACTGGGGCAGAGCTAGGCCGCTCACTTAAGTCTGTGAGCTAGAAAGTCAGCCAGCATAGCTCCTGTGCCACCATGGCACCGGCATAGATCTCAGCCTCACAGCAAGACTGGGCAACAGACGACGAGCGGGTGGACCTCCACGAGATGGCGCCTGCGCCAAGGCTAAATCATTAGCCCTGGGAGGACCTACGCGTCTCAGCGTCGTCTGCCCACCAAGCGTCTGTGTGCCCTGTCAGGACCACTGGCCTGTGTCCTCCTAGCACTAGCGCCATGCCCGATGTAGGTGCTAGATAATGCAAAACCCTCTTAGCAGCCGACCAGTGCTGTGGTCGGTGTCTGCCTGTGGCCACAAAGCGAGCCAAGATGCTGAGAGGGTATGCGAGATCTGGGCGATTGCAAGTCATCAGGTACATAAGGCAACCCACAAGCTCTACGTACGAACCACAAGGCTCTACAAACTCCTCAAGGACTGGAGCCGAGAGCATGTGATCTACTGGCAGAGGTGTGGGCTATGCGGAGGAGAACTGAAGACCGATTCTTTGAAGGACCTAGTGCACCAAGTGTGACTGTGTGAGAGTGATGGTGCGTGCTTCTCTATCCTGGGAAATCTGCTGGCCAAGGTAACGGCGCAGCTCTCCTAGGTCAATGTAGGTGTGTCTCCTCAGCAGCTCAGCCTTCACGGAGGCCAGTGCCTCTCTGTTTGCAGTAGCAAAGACGAGGTCGTCTACTTAGACAAGGATGTAGAACGGGGTCTGGTTAGCATGAACGAAGAGCGAAGGGTCTGCAGACGACGGGAAGAACTGCATGTCAGCTAATGCAGCATGAAGTGTGTCGTGCCACTCGCAAGGTGCCTGCCGCAGGCCGTAAACCGGGTGCCGGAGGAGCCACTAGGTCCCCGGGGCGAAGGTGTCGGTGAAGCCTGGCGGGCGACGCAGGTAGACCTGCTCATGCAGACTGCCCTGAAGAAACAATGTCGAGAAGTCAAGAGAGTGCAGCTCGTAGTCAGGGCGCAGGTCTGAAAGAAGTCAACACCCTCGCGCTGACTGAAGCCTCCAGCAATGTAGCGCGCCTTGAATATCGGCGGCTCTCCAGGAGGTCGCTTCACCTTGAAGAGCCACCGGCCATCGACTGCATTCACCCCAGGTGGGGGAACTGCGTCGACGTAGGTACCGGTGGATCTCCAGATGCCATCTCGTGCTCCATGGCAGCTATCCACTGAGACGCCCAGAATCCCGAGGTCGCCTCAGCGTAAGTGCGAGGGGTCGGGATGTCGAAGGGGTCTGGATCCCCCTCAGGGACTAGCAGCATGGAGCAGAGATGAGGCGCGACCTCGAACAGGAAAGCAAGCTCGTATTGCCGGTCCTCTAGGACGTCACTACCAAAGGCAGGCCATCAACATGAGCAGCCAGGGAGTGGTCGTCCTGGCGCTGACCTGTAAGGTGCCGGCGCAGGTCGACGAGCCATGCCTCGAAGTCGATTGCCCGGCCCTCCGCATCCAGGCGGAGCCGTGAGTCCTCCATTACCCCGGCTGCCGCAGCTGATTGCCGCTGACAGGGAGAGGAGGAAAGGCGAAAGAAGGCAGCCGAGAGCGGTGGAGTGCGGTGGAGAGCGGTGGAGTGCGATGGAGAGCGGTAGAGAGCGGTGGAGTGTGGTGGAGTGCGATGGAGAGCGGTGGAGTATGGTGGAGTGCGGTGGAAAGCAATGGAGAGCGATGTAGACACCCGGCAGATGTGCCGGCTCAGAAGGAAGCCAAGGCCGGTAGGTCGGGGGCAGCAGAGCGTCAAGGAGGCGCAGCTACTCGGCGACTCGGCTGTACGACGGCACGGCGATTGGACTGCGCGGATCCGGTGCAGGCTGTGGTCGGCTGAGCAGGGGCCGGTGACGCTGGGGGCCGGCGAGTGAGGGGCCGGCGGGGCGCCTAGGGCTAGCGGGGCGCACGGGGCTAGCGGGGCACACGGGGCGAGAGGGGCGCTAATGGGGCCAACGGGGCAATCGGGGCCAACGGGGCTAACGGGGCTGCTCGGACTAGGCCTAAGGTGGAAGCGCAGGTGGGCGGGGGGGACCTAACCTAGCATGATACCATATTAAAGTGAGAATGAATGACTAGAATGAGAGATACAAGGTGCTTTTGTGCTAAGGGGTTGTACTCTCTGAGAGTACGCACCTATCTTGTCTGTAAGACATATATATATGTTTTGACAACGTTAGCCCCGTTTTTTCAGATTCCAACGTTGATTTTTCAGGGCTGGTACAGAAAACACCCTGAAAATCAGCAAAATCAGGAATTTTTTCCTCAAATCTGAGGGCATGGTAAAAACATATATGTATGTTTGACAACTACTAGGTGATCATCCTTTCTCCGTGCAGGCAGGCATGAGGGCACATTCCAGATGGGGTTAGGGATTCAGGTCAGGGCCCACGATTGGCTTTAAGCTACCTTGATTGTGTAGTGTCGTACTAAAAAAAAAAAAAACTTTTCATCAGTCTTGAACCCAAAAAGAAGATGCTTCATCAGCGTTGGATTGCGAAAGTTGGCCTTTCTATCAGGGTTAACCGAAAAAATTACGCTGATTTATCACAAAGAGTAAGCATTTTCCCTTTAGATTGGACATGCTACCCTCCTAACTACAATAAGATCCTATCGCATCTTTAGACTATCGCATCCAATCTAAATACAACATCTACGAATTCAGCAAAACAAGCTAATATAAGGGCCATACCCACAAGGATACCGCCATACTAGCATACCTCTAGCACATGTAAGAGTTCCTGCAAGATGCGCTGAAGGTTATTAATAGAGCACAAATGGTAAAAGCAAAGACAAAGGCCCAACAAACCCCACGTACCTGACGCAGCAGCCGCGCTAGTCTCGGGGCCTGCACGGCGAGCACCAGCCGCGCTAGTCTCGGGTACTGCACGGAGAGCACCGGCCAGGCTAGTCTCGTGTCCTGCACGGCGAGCACCAGCTGCGCTAGTCTCGTGTCCTGCATGGCGAGCACCAGCATAGCCGAGAAAGGGTTAGGTAAACGGCATGTGTAACTCTGTCATCGCACGAAGATGGCGCTGCTCAAACAAATTAGTCAAACACTTACCAGTGGAAGACTGACGTCCTGCATGGTGAAGGGTGGCGCTGGTCTCGGGCATGGCAGTGGAGGGAGAGTCCACAGATGCGCCCCGATGTGTTAACCATGGGGCAACACCCGCATTCCCAGCAGGGTCCTCTGGCGGAGAATCTGAGATGTCGTCCGCACACACCCAGACGGGCACGGGTAGCGTGAAAGTCGGTGGAAGCACGGGTAAAGCAGGCGCATGAGGGTCGATCACCTCAGTTGGCGTGGCTGTTGTAATGGAGACAGCCGCTGCTGGCGTGGGTGAGGTAGACTTCTGGTGGGGTGCTGAGACATTTGAAATCTCGTTCGAAAGCCTATTTTGTTTCGTGAAGGTGGCAGTGAGATTAGTAAAATCTCTAGCGCGCTACAGGGAGCTAGAGAGGCAGTCGAAGATTGTGACGGCTCGTCAGGAGCTGCCGCGTCACTGTCAATACAGCCTCCCCCAGTGACAGCCATGGCGAGAGCTGGCTGGGTGGAAATGGTGCTACTCGGTAAGGTGAGGACGCGGTTGAGCAGCCTGACCGGCTGCACGCTAGGGTGGAGAAAACGTGAGTGAGCGAGACACGTTTTCCGCAGAGCTATTTGGGCTCTCGTCAAAATCAAGAGAGCCCCAAAGAAGATGCCTGGGGGTTCCTTGGTAGGGAGGGGAGAGCATCGTGTCACACGACGAAAGGTGAGGCAGGTACAGGCTGCTGGTGAGCAGGGTGGGTAGGTTCAGTGCTGGCATCGTAGCGCAATGCCAGATTCTCTCCTGGCATCGCCTCGCGATGCTAGTGCTGCTGCTTCCTAATTCCTAACTACAGCTCCCATTGGCTGCCAAGGCAATATTTTGATAACTGCCAATGGGGCTCCATGGCGACTGCACGATGCTTACAGCGCGACCGAATTTGGTAAGTGTGAGCGCCCCGTCCAGATGTTGCTGTTCAATCAAATGCGTGATTGACGGGGGTGGGAGGTAAACAACCGCCAACCAAAATGAACTTCCCTAAATCATGCAGTTCTCTGTTTCAGTGTCGTTACGTGTTACTGCGCTGATTGCTCAGTGTTATGATATAGGAAGTGTTAATGAACTATAACGTGAGAATACAAGGTCGCTATTGCAATGAAGGCACGAGGTTATATAGGGGTTGGCGTGCTAGGGCGATAACCTCGGAACGTGGGTAGGTTCGGCAAAGTGCCGATAGTGCCAGACGCGACTCGGGAAGGGTTGGGCTGACAAATAAGGCCAAACGTGACGAGTCGAGGAGTTCGGGTGTACGCGCTAGCGTACGACTCAGTAAGCAATGGAAATTCCTTACACTACCCCCCCCTCCTAAACGAGACCACGGGCATGGGAAACATTCCGACACTGATAATACGCTGTTAGAATCTGGTGTGATTCTATGTCAGCGAGGGGCACCAAGCTGTCATCCTCAGACGTCCGATCGCGCCAGCGGACGAGAAAATCCACCATTCATTGGATCTGCTGCGTTGTGACGCGATGGCCGAGAATCTTCAAGGGCTCGGTCGTCGGTTCTTGCAAAGGCGTCAGCTGCAGTACGATACGTTGACGTGCCAAATCCGACGAACTGGGAACGTAGGGTCATAGGAGACTGACGTGGAAAGTCGGGTGGTGACGCCAATCCGCCGGGAGTCGGAGGTGAGTGGTGACAGGTGTCACCATATTGGTCACTTGAAAAGGATCACAGAATCTTGGTCGGAGTTTGCTCGGGATCGGCAGACGCAAATTGCGAGTGTTGACTAGGACGAGATCTCCCACTTTGTAAGTGATGTCGCGTCGTTGACGATCGGCTTGTCGGCTTGCGATCAGGCTGGCTTTCCGGATTGCCTCGGCTGCTTTTTCTCGGGCTGCGAGGATGTCTTCGGCAAATCGCTGGGTCCGGGGTACTGGTGTCTCGATATTTGGTGTAGAGGGCACCACAGGGTCTTGTCCGTAGTTGAGGAAACATGGGGACTGATGGGTTGTTGCGGAAGGCGCGTTATTATACGCGAACTCCAGCAGTGGTAGGGATTTCTCCCATGTCCGTGGGTTAGTATAGGTAGTCCAAATGAGTTGCTCGGATAAATCGGCGGACGTAGTTGACGAAGCTCAAATAACTCCGCAGCTCCTTGAAGTTGCTTGGCGGCTTCCATTCTTGAATTGTCTTGATTTTCTTGGGGTCCATTTTCACTCCTTCGGTAGAGACGATGTGGCCAAGAAATTCCAACTCCTGCATAGGAAAATCGCACTTAGATCCTTTGGTGATGAGGCGATTCTTGTGCAGCAGCGTGAAGACTGCATCAAGGTCTTGTAAGTGCTGCTCCCTGCTGCAGCTATAGATGAGTATATCGCCGAGTTAGATGATGACGCATTTGTCCAAAAGTTCCCTGAAAATTCCATTCATGGCCATCTGGAAGGTCAAGGCGCGTTCGTGAGGCCAAAAGGCATCACCAGGTACTCGTAGCTGTCGTAGCGGGTTTGGGATACCGTTTTGTGACAATCTTCGGCGACGACGCGAATCTGATGGTAACCTCCTCGTAAGTCGATTTTTGAGAAAAACTTGGCGCTGCGAGATTGGTCGAGAAGTTCGTCGGCTCGTGGGATCGGGTAACGCGACTTGATGGTGATCCGGTTGAGCGCGCGGTAGTCGATACACATTCTGAATCCTCCATCCTTCGACGTGAACAGTATCGAGGCGGCATGTGGTGACGTGTTGGGCCGGATAAATCCCTTACACTCAGTGTCTCTAGGAGAAAAAACGTATTTTCAACATGATTACATTTAGAAAATACTGCATGCTTATTTATTAGGGTTGAACAAAAAAAAGGTTTTTTTCATCAGGGTCGGTACAAGCAAACACCCTGAAACAAATATGTAAAAATCACAAAAATCCTGATATCGGGGGGCGTTATTCAGGCCCTATGAGTGACGGGACGTGATCATTCTGTCAACTTATACATTTGAATTCCATGTCTAGTTATAGGCTAGACAAGTTCGTGCCCTTAGAGAATGCAACCCATCTCAGAGTAACGAATTGACTAGAATGAGAGATACAGGGTGGTTTTGTGTTAAGAGATTGTACTCTCAAAGAGTACGCACGTATCTAGGCTATAGTAACACATACAGATATGTTTGACACACCCCCTAGGCTAGACAAGGGGCAGTGCCGGGCAAGAGACACGCGGCTCAGGGTGGCACTACTAGTCCAACCTCTGAAGCAAGGGTCCGAAGACCAGTCAGCAAGAGTAACCCAGGGTGGCACTACTAGTCCAACCACTGGAACAAGAGCCACAACGGCAGTCAAGAAAATATAAGAAGTACACAATAAGGGGCCTAGCAAGTGAGAAGCTACAAAAACTAGACCAAGCTATACACGGTGCCGCTGATGATCTTTAGGCGCAAGCGCCTTTGTAAAGATATCAGCTGTGTTGGCACCGGAGACCAAGTGTACTACGCGGGCCTAGTGGCGCTGCTGTAGCTCGCGCGGGAGGACGTACCGCAGCTGGATGTGGTTTGCTCTGCCCTCCAATTGAGGCTCCTAACACAGGAGGATCATGGCCCTCTTGTCAGCGTACAGGACCGGGGCAGAGCTAGGCCGCTCATCTAAGTCAGTGAGCAACAAAGTAAGCCAGCAGAGCTCCTGTGCCGCCATGGCACCAGCGTAGATCTCAGCCTCACAGCTAGATTGGGCAACAGAAGACGAGCGGGTGGACCTCCACGAGATGGCACCTGCACCAAGGCTAAAGCAGTAGCCCTGGGTGGACCTGAGCATCTCAACGTCGTCTGCCCAAGAAGCGTTTGTGTGCCCTGTAAGGACCACTGGCCTGCGTCCTTTAAGCACTAGCCCCATGCCCGATGCCCTTGCTAGATAACGCAAAAACCTATTAGCAGCCGACCAGTGCTGTGTTTGGTGTCTGCCTGTGGCCACATAGCGAGCCAAGATGCTGAGAGGGTATGCGAGATCTGGACGAGTGCAAGTCATCAGGTACATGAGGCAACCCACCAGCTTTGCGTACGGACCACTAGGCTCTACCGAATCCTCAGAGATTGGAGCCGAGAGCCCGCCATCTAGTGGCAGAGGTCTTGCCTATGAAGAGGAGAACAGAAGACCGAACCTCTGAAGGACCTGGCGGACCAAGTGTGATTGTGTGAGAGTGATGGTGTGCGCTGCTCTGTCCCTGAAGATCTGCTGGCCAAGGTAGCGGCGCAACTCTCCTAGGTCAGTGCAGGTGTGTCTCCTCAGCAGCTTAGCCTTCACGGAGGCTAACACGTTTTTGTCTGCAATAGCAAATACCAGATCATCTACATAGACAAGGATGTAGAACGCGGTCTAGCCTGAACGAACGAAGAGCGAAGGGTCTGCAGAGGATGGGAAGAGCTGCAAGTCAGCTAACGTAGCACGCAACATGTCGTGCCATTCGCGCGGCGCCTGCCGCAGCCCATAAACCGGGCGCCGGAGGAGCCAATGGGTCCCCGCGGCAAAGGTGCCAGTGAAGCCTGGCGGGCGACGCAGGTAGACCTGCTCATGCAGACTGCCCTGAAGAAACGATGTAGAGAAGTCGAGGGAGTGTAGCTCGTAGTCACGTTGTGCTGCTATGTGTCACTTCGCCCGAAGAGTAGTCATCTTCAGGGTCGGAGCGAAGGTCATGAAGAAGTCAACACGCTCGCGCTGACTGGAACCTCGAGCAACTTAGCGCGCCTTGAACACCGGCAGCACTCTGGGAGGGCGCTTCACCTTGAAGAGCCACCGACCATCAACTACGTTCACCCCAGGTGGGGGAACTGCATCGACGTAGGTGCCGATGGATCTCCAAGATGCCATCTCCGCGTCCATGGCAGCTATCCACTGAGAGGCCTAGGGTCCCGAGGTCACCTTAGCGTAGGTGCGAGGGGTCAGGATGTCACAGTCCTCTGGGTCATCCTCAGGGACTAGCTGCATGGAGCAGCGATGAAAAGCGGCCTCGGACAGAAAAGTGAGCTCGTACTGCCGGTCCTCCAGGACGTCACTGCCTAGGGCAGGAGCACCCCCGACGGACGGAGGATGGGCACGGTCAGAGACCAGAGCGGTGGCGTAGTCAAGGTGGTGCGTGGAGGCTAAATCAGCCACTGCAGCGATATGAGCAGGGAGACTAGAGACAGGGACAGACGGTTCGGTAACGAGAGAGGCAAGGAAACGAGGAACAAGAGGACAGGCGGAACAAAGGTAGTCACACAGGGGAGGCAGAGCGACAACAAGCAATGACAGAGGAGGCGACAAGAGGAGGGGAGGACGAGGCAAGCGGGAACAGAGCAACATACGGTGAGAGCGCTCATAAGGAGAGACAGGACGAGCACGAGTTGGACGGCGAGACCAGAAGTGGGAGGGAGGCGTTGGGTCAGGAGGCACGGGAGGAGACACAGGTGAAGAACGAGGGGGGAAAAGAGCCGGAGACGTATCCGGTTGAGGAAACACAGGGCCGTAGACAGGCGGGGGAGGCGCAGGCCGAGGAGGCGAAGGGCGGACACTGGCGGCGACTGCTGCTGCTGCTCAACTCCGACACCAGAACCTCCAGCTGCACCATGGCTACCGCCTGGATGCTCCACGACAGCACCCCCAGAACGAGAACCCTCTCCAGCACCAGTGCCACCCCCAGGACCGCTAGGACAAGCCAGGACAGTACCCCCAGGACTAGCACCCTCCTCATCGCCCACACCCCCAGAGCTCGCGGACCCCTGCGGCGGTGGCGGCGGCTGCTGCGGTTTAGTGCCGATGGCTACTGCTGCTACAGCGACGACTGCGGCTGCTATGGCGGCGGATGGGGAGGAGACACCGGGGTGGAGACGGGCAGCAAAACCAAAGCCGCAGGTCCCCCGGAGTCAGCCGACTCCTCCACCGGGACAACCGACGGGAGGGGAGTGACGTGAGACACACCAGACGGGGCACGATGGGGAGGAAGAGAAGCAGGGGCTACCGAGGGAGTGGGGACCAGGAACCGGGGCGGGGCAACCAGGAGACCTCGGTGGGGAAAGCAGGTGTAGAAGGAGACAGACTCGTCAAAAGTGACGTCACGAGAGTGAAAATTCGGTGAGACGGCGGGTGGTAAAAGTGTCAGTCAGACGTGTCTAGGGGGAAACCAAGGAAGACACAAGGGACGGTGCGGGCAGTAAGCTTGTCCGTGCCAGAGGCACAAACATGAACAAGGCAGCCCCAAACGTGGAACGCAGACGCGTCACCAGGGAACCCTGTCCAGAGGAGGGTCGACGAAACCTGCGGCGGCTGGGAGTGCGGCCATAGGTTAAGTTGGTGAGCGGCGTAGCGAACAGCGAACGGCAACAGAAAATGCGGTGCACCGGCATGGATCATGGAGGTATGAGCCACCTCCATGACCAAACCGATGCGTCGCTCAGCAACCCCATTCTACTGTGGGAAGTCCGGCAGGGTGTATGACTGGTTGATGCCCTCCGTACAACAGAATTGGCCAAGTCGACTTGAGGCGAACTCGCCGCCACGGTCAGAGTGAAGACTCAGCACAGGGAGGTTGCGATGGACTCGCGCAGCTACAACGCACGGGATAAGAACGCCAGGCACGTCAGCCTTACGCTCCAGGGGAAACACTGTGGTGTAGCACGTGTTGTCGTCAACAAGCACTAGAAAGTAGCGCTCTCGATGCGGCCAAGGGACGGTGGCTGGGCCCCAAACGTCCAGGTGCAGGGTCGGGAGTGGCGCAGTGGTAGGGGGAAGTGAGGAGGAGTGAGGAGCACAACGCAGCCAGCCCTCGACACAGGGCGTGCACGGCGGCAGGCGAGGGAGGGAGGGCAGGGAGCGACGCAGGGAGACCTAAGACAAGACCGTGATGGGACATGTGATGTAGATGCGGGAGTGCGGGGTGACCTAAGCGGTGGTGCCACAGCAGCGACGGGTGGGTGAGCGACTGACTCGAGCAAGCCGCAACAACCAGGGAGGACACGGCAACCTGGGGGGACGCGGTGTCTAGGGTGAACAGGCCAGACACGAGGTCCCGACGGAACGTGGTGAGTGGGGCACCAGTGGCGGCCTCGGTACAAACTGCGTACCGCTCGTGTCCAGGAAACGTAGTGGTGACGCCGAGGTCCTGAAGACAGCCGACACCAACTAGGTTCCTGGAGAATGAGGGGATGTGCAAGCCTGTAAGAGAGCCCGAGGGAAGCGCCAGACAGGGAAGGGTAGTGGAGCTACGGGCAACTACCGGACCTGAGAAGGGGTCACCAAGCGCTTATGCGGCAGGGGCGGTAAGCGCATGCTGACCCCTGCGGCAGGGGCAGCAAGCGGCGTGAGAGCAGTTGAGTCTCGAAAGAAGCAGGCGGATGCACTAGAATCTAGCCTAAAAGAGAGCGTGGCGGTGGCGTCCGAAGGCGGAGGAGCTAGAGTGGAGCCGAGGCTAAACAAGGCAGGTGGTCCTACGCATGACGCAGCAGGGGAACATAGGCTACACAGAGTGGACACACCTACACTAGGCAGGACAGGGTAATAGGGTACAATCACACTAGAGTCATCAGTATACATAACATAAATAGCAGACCTAATCTGATCCATATCCAGCTCAAAGACAGGGACACGGCGACGTACGATCTTGTACCAATCGGGGGGGTCCGACGTGGGGCCGAAATGGAGACGAAAGAGGTTGTCGAGGCGTCGGTAGCAGCGAGCGGCAGTGTGACTGGGACGGTCGCAGACGGTGCCGCGGCGGGAACCAGACTGAAGCTGGTACTGACAGGTGGCCACACTGGAGCCGCCACCTGACACCGAGCTACGCGGCACACCACCATCAGCACCGCCAGGCCACCACGACAGCAGGGTCCCCTACGGCGGCTGCTGCTGCTGCTGCGACTGTTGTTGTTGCTGCTGCTGAGGCTGTTGCTGCTGCTGTTGCTGCTACTCCGGGGCATCAGCCCCAGTCCCCTCGTCTGTACCACTGTCCCCGCCCCCACCCCCATCACCCCCACCACCCCCGCCACCCTTGCCACCCTTCCCTTCGCCATGCCCCCCCTTGGGGCGGCGGCCCTTACCCTGACGTGGCTGCGCTGAGGTCGCGGCGACGGTCTCAGCATCAGTGGTTCTCTCAACGACAGCGGCAGAAACGTCAGAGTAAATACACTAGGAGGGAGGACATCCCTGGAAGGTAGGGACCGCCGTAGTACCACTAGACTGAGCGATAATGCATTGGCGGGTCTCTATCACAGACAGGGCTGGGACGAAGGCAGTAAGGGTGAGGTTACCTGGGCGCTGATTAAGGAAGTGGTTGCTAGCTGTGGCTAGGCCGTCAGGAAGGCGTGCGGCAATGAGGTAAAGAGTAGCACAAAGCGGCGGCGGGAAGGGAGTGAGCTGTGCCTCAGTGCTAGCGGCGCAGCAGCTATTCTCAAGTGCGCGGAGGTTTGTGGCAAGGTCATTGACTGTAGGGAAGGACGCAAGATCAGGGAACAACATGTGCAGGATCAGACGGTCGGCTCAGGCGGAGGACGGAGTGGAATAGCGTGCAATGACTGCATCTAAGTATTTCTTTGCATTGGATAAAGAGTAAAGCGGGGACGCTCAGACAGGGGGAGGGCGTGAGTAATGGCGAGTTGTGCAACGATGTCGCGCGACTCCCAAACAGCGCGGGCAAGGTCAGCAACGGCAAAGGCCTCATGCTCAGCAGACGTGGGGGCGTCAGGGAGGGCAGCGGGTGGGGCGGGGCAGGAGAGCTTACCATCGACATGGACGACGGGGGAGTAGCCGTCCTAGCGCTGACCAGTCAGCTAGCGGCGGAGGTCGACGAGCCACGCTTCAAAACCAACAGCAAAAACCCTCCGCGTCCAGGCAGAGCACAGAGTCCGCCATCACCACGGCCGCAGCAGCTGAATGCCGCTGATGGGGGAAGGAAGAAAGCGGAGAAGGGCGGTGGAGAGTGGTGGAGAGCGGTGGAGAGCAGTGGAGTGCAGTGGAGTGCAGTGGAGTGTGGTGGAGAGCAGTGGAGTGCCGTGGAGAGCGGTGGAACCTGCCGGCGGGAGCGACGGCTCAGAGGGGGAGCCAAGGCCGGCGGGTCAGCGCGGCTCGGCGGTAGCAAGGGCCGGGGCGGGCTGGGACTGGCGGAGCTGCGGCCGGCGGAGCTAGGTCGGCGGAGCGGGGACCGACGGAGCTGGGGCCGTCGTGAGCGCAGGAACGGGGCAACAGGGCCGGCAGGCGCGGGGCCAGTGAGCGTGGGGCCAGCAAGCGCAAGGCCAGCGAGCGCAGGGCTGGTGAGCGCGGGGCTGGCAGGCGCAGGGCGACCTAGCGAGGGGCCGGCGAACTCAGGGCCATCGAGCGCGAGGCCAGCAGGCGTAGGGCCAGCGGGCGCGGGGCTGGAGAGCGTAGGGGCCAGCAGACGCGGGGCCTGACGAATGCGAGGCCATCGGGCGCGGGGTTGGCGAAAGCGGGGCCAGCGAGCTCGGGGCGGGCGGGCGCGGGGCCAGCAGGCGCAGGGGCCAGCGAGCGCGGGGCTAGCGAGCGCAGGGGCCGGCGGGCGCGGGGCCAGAGAGCACGGGACCGGCGGATGCGGGTTTGGCGAATGCGGGGCCTGCGGGCGCGGGGCTAGCTAACTAGGGGCCAGTGGGCGCAGGGCTGGCGATCGCGGGCCCAGCTGGCGTGAGGCTTCGGGCGGCTACGGGCAGCTAGCAATGGGCGGCTAGCGACAGGCAGCTAGGTCTAGGACTAGGCCTAGGGCGGAAGTGCGGGTGAGCAGGGTGGACCTAACCTAGCGTGATACCATCTTAGAGTAACGAATTTACTAGAATGAGAGATACAGGGTGGTTTTGTGCTAAGGGATTGTACTCTCTAAGAGTACGCAACTATCTAGCCTATACTAACATATACAGATATGTTTAACAACCCAAACACATATATCACCTTGTATGCCCTTGCTAGCTTTCACTTAGTCATTCTAACACATTCATCCAAGATTTCACCCAAATTCCATGTGTTTTTCGGCCTCAGGCATTCCAAAAATCACTCATTCCCAGGCGTTTCAGAATCGCCAGGCATTTAGGGAATCGTTTGACTTTAGAATCTATATTAAAAAAAAAAAAAAAAAAAAAAAAAAAAATCAAGCAGTAGGCAAAGCAAGACATGCTTTTACCAACTAAAATATGATAGAAATTGTTAAGAAAGCTAGGCTAGTAGGAACGGTAGGAAGCCATGGAATGGCATGAGGGTTTTGGACTAGGAAAGTTGAGGAGAGAAAAGAGGGAGAGTGTTGGAAGAGAGAGGCATACAAGGAGGGAGTTGTACCCTCTACAGTAGAGTTCGATAAACCTACCAAGCCTACCAATTACCGCAATCCCCCGGATATAACACCCCGGGTATACTACAACATTCATGTTAAAAAGGGGGGGTGGGTGCTCTATTTCGCGTTTAGGCTATAGCACCCTGGTGTTATATGTGATGATGAAAAATTTTAAAGGTGCATTGTGATCTGTGTACATTCAGTTATCCAACCGTGTTATTTTGGGCTCGATCGGGCATCTAATGTGCGCGATCTGAAGGTTGGAAGTGCGTCAAAGGGTTAAGCCCGTTACAGTGAGCCATGCAACTGGAAACCAGTAGAGGACCACAGCACGAAACTCTCCCACGCGCGGGATACCTCTGCTGTCACTTGGCGACGTCGTGTTGCCTCGGACGACACGTTGAACGTGTCGCCTGCCAATGCCGTGACACTTAGGCAAGGGGGCCTCAGCAGCGGTATTTCTAGGCGAACCGTTGCGAACAGGCCTGTGTTTGTACCCTTTCTCTCTCAATCTTTTGTCCCAAACGCATAACGAACGCTGGAATCCGCGTTCTCTTCAGACGTAGAGCAGCTAAAAATGCTAGCACCCCAAGCCATGTTACGCATACCGCAGGTTCTCCTTCTAGTCGCGCAGCACCAGTAGTGCAACCGACCACTACGGGGTGGTTGCATTGTGGCTACGTAGCGGCGGACGATGATAGTTATGACGGCATGCCGGAGCTTGGCGGTGACGAGGCTGCAGCCGACGACGAGAACAATGAGAACGCGGACGAAGAGGAGGAGTACGCTGACGAGGCTGCAGCAGCTGCTGCCGCGGCAGCAGATCCATTCGAGGACGAGGATCCGTAGGCTATGTCCGACGTCGCGGTTCCATCCTTTCCGTCGTCCAGTGAGCCGTCGACCGAGCCTGAGTCTGTTAATCATGATGCGAGACCACCCGTCGCCTCATGCCAGGTTGTCGGGCAACAAGCGGCGATCCATCAGCGCGCGCGAGAAGCTGATGTGGATATCCATGTTCAACACGCTTCCAGCCTGGAGCCGGCCGTCGACTGATGGATCCTGAAGCCGCGACTGGATGCGCGACCACTTCGCAGCTGTCGACTGGAGGGCGTCGTTGCGGTGGTCATTTCGTTCCCGCCGTCGATGGGGCCTCACCGTGCGGGTTAAGACAAAGATGGGGCAGAAGCTTCCCTCTGGTAAGCTCCCCCGCCCCTCACTCATGTCTAGTGTTGCATACCCTTTCCACTCTGGCTGAGTCTTAAGATGTCTTTTGTGTCTCTTCCTCATCTTTTGCTTATCAGATAGCGCGCCCAAATGCGAGCGAATCTGGCAGTTTGTTCGTCAGATGACGGTCAAGCGGCAGATCGTGCCCGAGAACGTGATTAACGCGGATCAAACTCCACTGTATCTCGAGATGCCGCTCGAGCGGACCCTCGAGCGTCGTGGCACCCACAGCGTCCACATCCGTACCGCGGGGTACGAGAAGGAACACGTGACCGTGATGCTTGCATGCACGGCCACCGGGGAGAAACCGCAGGCCTATGCCGTGTTCAAGCGGAAGAACCCGCCGAACTGCTACCCTCCCGTGGGTATGTTCTGTCCCATGACACGCGTCCATGAATTCGCTATGGTCTTTAAAAACCAGCGTCGAAATGTCTCAGCAGGCAACTAAATACGTGCAAACAATCCCCCTGCCCCCCTCCCCTAATTCAGACGTGGTGGTGCGCACCCAGCCAAAGGGCTGGATGGATGAGCGCCTCGTCCAGGACTGGACGAGGAAGGTCGTGGTGTCCTTTCTGTCGCGGCCGTCGATGGGACCTCGACCGGCCTCGCTCCTTGTGCTGGACTCGTACAAGGGGCACTTGACTTCTACAGTGCGGGCTACCTTCTCCCTCTTCAAGCTCTTTCCCGCAGTTATCCCCGGTGGCTACACACCCTACGTGCAGCCATTAGACGTCAGCATCAACAAGAGCTTTAAAGCGGGGGTTCGTTCACAGTACACCAAGTGGTTTGCCGAGGAGGGCATCAACTCCACCACAAAGGCCGGTACGTGTTGTTTTGTGCCCCTCCTACCATGTGCGCTTGTTCCTTGTTGGCTCACTCGCTGAACTCTACCAGGATGCGTGTTTATGTTGTGCCTTTCAGGGAATCTCAAGAAACCGCCTCCGGAAGTCTTCCTGAAGTGGATCTTCCGTGCCTGGGCAGCCGTCCCTGAGTCGGTCATCACCAAGGCATTCAAGACCTGTGGCATATCGAATGCCACAGATGGGAGCGAGGATCATCTGATCCTCGCTCACATGCGGGACGGCAATGAAGTGGAGGTGCTGGAGGAGGTTGTTCCTGAAGACTCCCCCAACCCCCCTGAGCCGACTGCCGCTGTGCATGCCTTGGAGCCCCTCAGCTTTCCAGAGGTGGTCTCGGAGCCTCGGGACGAGGATGCATGCTCGGAGGACTTCTTAGGATGCGACTCCGACGAGGAGAGTAATGGTGAGGCCGAGGTGGAGGGAGAGGAAGAGGACGAGGAGGAGGAGCTGCCTTGGGAGGATGAGCTGTAGGACCCTGGCACCAAGGAGGGAGGCTGTGGAGGAAGACTCGGCATAGGGGATGCAATCTGTAGACTGCTGGGTGCATTGGTGGCTGAGCAGGGTTTAGGGTTTAGGGCATGAATGCATCCTGTTGTAGTTGGAAAATCAAGCTTGAAGTTGACTATGGGCAAAAACAAAACATAGGCAAAACTAACAGGGGGGGTGCAGGCCTGTCGTTATCAGGGTATTTTACCCTGATTCCCTGATTTCACAGGGTATTTTTTGGCCAACCCTTAATTTTCAGGGTTGGGCTTTTTTGAACCCTAACCTCTTCAGGGTTGTATGTCTGTGAACACTGAGAATTTCAGGGTTTGCGTTATCCCAACACTGAGTTTTCAGGGAGTAACGCGTACGAACCATGAGTGCGACATCCATGTGGCTCACAATGCGGAAATTTAGGCGAAGTCCCCAATCTCCAGAGACATTCCCCCCCACACGCAATAACCTACAAAAATTGGTGAAGTCCTCAAACATTCCCTCACACACCAAGCAACCCAAAAAAATCGGCTAAGTCATGTGTCGTACAGACATCCCCCTTACACACCTAACAACAACCCACAAAAATTAGCTAAGTCTTGATAGGCAGTGACAGCACAAAAAAAAAAACGACTTGTACACAAGTTAACCCCCCTCCCACACTCCCACTACCAATAAAAAAGGCTAACGGTCAAGTCATAGAAGGGTACTAGCGACAATGCTCCCTTCTTAAGGAAAGTTTTTTTATTGCCCGTGTGGTCAACTGAAAGTCCATCAAACTTTGACGGCTACGATCAATCGCGATCGTTTCGACAAATTTCAGCCGTTAGATGATCGCGTATGATTAACGTCCCCGATTTGCCCATGGCGCTGCAAGCGTGAGAGGTTTTTGCCACTGCCCCATTCGCCTCGATCCGCACCTCTCCCTCAGTTTCACTTCCCCTCTCCCCTCCGTTTCGCTTCTCCCATTCCTCTCTACTGTATTTCGAAACCCCCCCCTCCCCCCACTTTTTCCCTCCCGTTTCGCTTCCTCTCTTCCCCTATGTTTCCATCCTCCCCCTTCCCCTCCGTTTCGCTCTTCCCCTCCCCTCGGTTTGATTCCCTCCCCTTTTTCCCCCCATTTTTTATTCCCCCCTCGTGTTGAAGGCAACCCTGAATGCGTTCGGTGAACCCTGGGATTTTCAGGGTTCTTGATTTCTGAACACTTACAAATCAGGGTAGGCAAATTTTGAACACTGAGCCCTCAGGGTAATTTTTTTTTTTTAGTCGACAGCTCAGGGGGGTTTTTTTTGAAACGTCAGGCCTGGGGGGGTGTGTCAAAGTGAGAACGAATGATTACTAGAAGTGGAAACCTAGAACAAATACTAGTTGGTTGTACTCACTAGAAGCATACCTCAGTCTAGCCTATAACTTCTACATAGATAATATGTATAAGTTGACACACCCCCTAGGCTAGACAAGGGGTGAAACTAAACAAGAAGCAAACAGCTCAGGGCGGCACTACTAGTCCAACCACTGAGGCAGGGGTTTGGAGACCAGTCAGCAAGAATACAACCAAAACTGAAGCAAGCCAGGGTGGCACTACTAGTCCAGCCACCGGAGGTAAGGCCACAAGGCCAGTCTGACAAGCATATATAATAGAGAGTACACACTCAGGATCCTAACAGGGGAGCAGCTACAGGAACAAGACCAAGCTGTACACAGTGCCGCTGATGATTTTTAGGCGCAAGCGCCTTAGTAAAGATATCAGCTGTGTTGGCACCTGAGGCCAAGTGAACTACGCGGGCCTGGCGACGCTGCTGTAGCTCGCGCAGGAGGAAGTACCGCAGCTGGATATGCTTCGCTCTGCCCTCAAGCCGAGGCTCCTGACACAGGAGTATCATGGCCCTGTTGTCAGCGTACAGGACCGGGGCAGAGCTAGGCCGCTCACCTAAGTCTGTGAGCAAGAAGGTCAGCCAGCGGAGCTCCTGTGCCGCCATGGCACCAGCGTAGATCTCAGCCTCACAGCTAGACTGAGCCACAGACGACGAGCGAGTGGATCTCCAAGAGATAGCACCCGAACCAAGGCTGAAACAGTAGCCCTGCGACGACCTGAGCGTCTCAGAGTCGTCTGCCCAAGAAGCGTCTGTGTGTCCAGTAAGGACCACTGGCCTGCGTCCTCCTAGCACTAACCCCATGCCTGATGTACTAGCAAGATAACGCAAAACCCTCTTAGCGGCAGACCAGTGCTGAGGTCGGTGTCTGCCTGTAGCCACAAAGCGAGCCAGGATGCTGAGAGGGTATGCGAGATCTGGGCGAGTGCAAGTCATCAGGTACATGAGGCAACCCACCAGCTCTGCGTAGGGGCCACTGGGCTCTACTGGCTCCTCAGGAATGGGAGCAGAGAGCCCATGGTCTACGGGTAGAGGTGTGGGCTGTGCGGAGGAGAACTGAAGACCGAACCTCTGAAGGACCTGACGCACCAAGTGTGACTGGGTCAGAGTGATGGTGCGTGCTGCTCTGTCCCTAGAGATCTGCAGGCCAAGATAGCGACGCAGCTCTCCAAGGTCAGTGCAGGTGTGTCTCTTCAGCAGCTCAGCCTTCACAGAGGCCAGTGCGTCCCTGTCAGCAGTAGCGAAGACCACGTCGTCTACGTAGACAAGGATGTAGAACGGAGTCTGGCCGGAACGCACAAACAGTGAAGGGTCAGCAGAGGAGGGAAAGAACTGCAGGTCTGCTAACGTGGCACGTAGCGTGTCGTGCCACTCGCGGGGAGCTTGACGCAGGCCGTAGACCGGGCGCCTGAGAAGCCACTGGGTCCCAGGAGAGAAGGTACCAGTGAAGCCCTGTGGTCGGCGCAGGTAGACCTGCTCGTGTAGGCTGCCCTGAAGAAAGGCAGTAGAGAAGTCGAGGGAGTGAAGCTCGTAGTCACGCTGTGCTGCTACGTGTAGCAGCGCCCGAAGAGTGGTCATCTTCGGGGTCGGGGCGAAGGTCTGGAAGAAGTCAACCCCCTCGCGCTGACTGAAACCTCTGGCCACGTAGCGCGCCTTGAAGACAGGCGGCTCTCCAGGGGGGCGCTTCACCTTGAAGAGCCACCGACCATCGACTACGTTCACCCCAGGCGGGGGAACTGCGTCGACGTAAGTGCCGGTGGACCTCCAAGATGCCATCTCCTGCTCCATGGCAGCTATCCACTGAGAGGCCCAAGGTCCCGAGGTGGCCTCAGCGTAGGTGCGAGGGGTCGGGATGTCGAAGGCGTCTGGGTCACCCTCAGGGACTAACAGCATGGAGCAGAGATGGGGAGCAGCCTCGGAAAGGAAAGCCAGCTCGTACTGCCTGTCCTCTAGGACGTCACTGCCAAGGGCAGGAGCACCCCCGACAAACGGAGGACGGGCAGGGTCAGAGACCAGAGCGGTAGCGTAGTCAAGGCGGCGGGTAGAGGCGAAGTCAGCGACAGCAGCGAGAAGCGCGTCAAGGCGCGAGACAGGAACAGCAGGGTCGGTAACAAGAGAGGCAAGGACCCGAGGGACAAGGGGACGAGCAGCACGGAGGTAGTCAGAGAACGGAGGAGGTGCAACAGCAAGGGACGAGGGAGGAGGGGACGGGAGGAGGGGAGGACGAGACGAGCGGGAACGGAGCAACATAGGGTGGGTGGGCAGGACAGGAGAGACGGGACGAGCACGGGAGGGACGGCGAGCCCAAACGTGAGACGGAGGTGTAGGGTCAGGGGACAGCGGAGGAGACACAGGAGGGGAACGAGAAGGAAGACGGGCCGGAGACGAGTCCGGCGGCGGGAACACAGGACCGTAGACAGGAAGCTCAGCAGGCGGTGGGGGAGACACCGGCGCGCGGTCCGGGGAGGGAAGGCCGAGCAGGCGGAGAGCGGAGACCGGCGGCGACGGCTGCTGTGGCGGCGACGACGGCTGGGCCGGAACTCTCGGACCAGCAGAGGCAGAACGACCGTCGGCAGAACACTCAACAGCAGCACCCCCAGAACCAACACCCCCAGAGCGAGAACCCCCTCCAACACCAGCGGCACCCCCAGAAGCCAAGAGCGGCGGCGGCAGTGGCGGCGACGACTGCGGCGGCGACGGCTGCGGCGGCGGCGACAGCGGCGACGGCTGCGGCGGCGACGGCGACGGCGGCTGCGACAGTGGGGGCGGAGGCACCGGGGAAGGGGGACGCGGCAAGGACCTACCGGGGGTACCACCAGAGTCAGCAGACTCCTCAACGGGGACAACCGACGGGAGGGGAGTTACGTGAGAGACACCAGACGGGGCAGGATGAGGCGGGAGAGGGGCAGGGGCTACCGGGGGAGAGGGAGCAAGGAACAGGGGGGGGGCAACTGGGAGACCTCGGTGAGGGAAGCGGCGGTAAAAGGAGACGGACTCGTCAAAGGTAACGTCACGAGAGTGGAGGAAGCGGTGAGACGGCGGGTGATAGAAAAGCCAGTCAGACGAGTCCAGGGGGAAACCGAGGAAGACACAGGGGACAGTGCGGGCAGTGAGCTTGTCCGTGCCCGAGGCACGAACGTGAGCAAGGCAGCCCCAGACGTGGAATGCAGACGCGTCACCGGGGGACCCGGTCCAAAGGAGGGTCGGCGAAACCTGCGGCCGCTGCGAGCGTGGCCACAAGTTAAGCTGGTGAGCAGCGTAGCGAACAGCGAACGGCCACAGAAAATGGGGGGCATCGGCATGGATCATGGAGGTACGGGCGACCTCCATGACCAAGCCGATGCGGCGTTCAGCAACCCCATTTTGCTGTGGCGAGTCCGGCAACGTGTACGACTGGGTGATGCCCTCAGCACGACAGAACTGTCCAAGCCGACCAGAGGCGAACTCGCCGCCACGGTCGGAGTGGAGACACAACACGGGGAGACCGCGGTGGAGACGCGCAGCCACAACCCACGGGAGAAGAACGTCGGGCACGTCGGCCTTCCGCTCCAGGGGAAACACCGTGGTGTAGCGCGTGTAGTCGTCGACGAGCACAAGGAAGTAGCGCTCACCGCGCGGTCCGGGGACGGGGGCAGGGCCCCAAACGTCCAGGTGCAGGGTCAGAAGGGGGGCGGTAGCAGGACGCAGCGAGGAGGAGTGAGGAGCACGGCGGAGCCGACCCTCGACGCAAGGCGTGCACGGTGGCGCAGTCGAGGGAGGAAGGGCAGGGAGCGACGCGGGGAGACCTAAGACAGGACCGTGCTGGGACATGTGACGCAGACGTGGGAGAGCAGGGTGACCTAAGCGGTGGTGCCAGAGAAGGGAGGGGTGAGTGAGGGACCGACACGCGCAAGCTGCAGCGACCTGGGAGGACGCACCAACCGGGGGGGAAGCGGTGTCTAGGGTAAACAGACCGGACACCGGGTCCCGGGGGAACGTCGCAAGGGGGGAACCTGAGACAGCCTCAGAACAGACAGCGAACCGCTCGTGCCCGGGGAACGTGGTGGTGACGCCGAGGTCCTGGAGACAGCCGACACCAACCAGGTTCCTGGAGAACGAGGGAACGTGGAGGCCTGTAAGGGAGCCCGAGGGAACTGCCGGACAGGGAAGGGACGTAGAACTGCGCGCGACGACAGGACCCGCAGAGGGGTCAGCGAGAGAGACAACAGCAGGTGCAGCAAGCGGCGTGAGCGTGGAACGGTCGCGGAAGAAGCAGGCAGAAGCACCGGAGTCGAGAGTGAAGGACAGCGACGCAGTGGCGGAGGCCGGGGACGGAGCCGGTGCAGCGACTAGACTAGGCAACCTAGGCAGTCCTACGCCTGACGCAGCAGGGGAGGCTAAGCTACACAGTGGTGCAACACCTAAACTAGAGTACACAGGGTAATAAGATCCAGCAAAACTAGAAGCGTCAGAATACAAAGCATGCAAAGCAGCACCTAGCTGATCCATGTCTAACTCAAAGATCGGCACGCCCTGGCGGAGCAGGCTGTGCCAGTCGGGGAGGTCCGGGGCCGGGCCAAAGCGACGACGAAAAAGATCGTCGAGGCGGCGGAAACAGCGGGCGGTCGGGTGCGGGCGGCGGCACAGAGTGCCGCGAAGAGGCCCGGTCTGAAGCTGGTACTGGCAGGTGACAGCACTGGAGCCGCCGGTAGACGCCAAGCTGCGCGGGCCGCCACCACGGCCACTACCTCCAGAGGTGCCGGGCCAACCAGGCGGGAGACGGGCCCACTGCTGCGGCGACTGCTGCTGGGACGGTGACTGCTGCTGGGGCGGCGGCTGCGGCTGGGGCTGCTCCTGCTGCGGCTGGGGCTGCTGCTCCTGCCCACCAGTGGTAGTCCCCGCAGGCGGACTACCGTCACCACCACTACTGCCACCACCACCCCTACCCCCCTGGCGACCACGGCCACCGCGGCGCGAGCGCTGCTGCGGGTGGACCGCACCAGCCGTCTCGGTGAGAGGGGCCGCCGAGGCGACCGCAGCCGAAACGTCAGTGAACGCACACTGGGAGGGGGCACAACCGTGAAAGATAGAAACTGCCGGCGCACCGCTCGACTGAGCGATAGTGCGCTGGCGAGTTTCGATCTCGGTGAGGGTGTCGACAAAGGCAGTGAGAGTGAGGTCACCCGGGTGCTGGCTAAGAAAGTGATCGCGAGCACTACCGAGGTGGTCTGGCAGGCGCATGGCGATAAAATAGAGCGTCATGCAGAAAGGGGGGGGGAGCGCAGTGAGCTGGGCGGCAGTGCTGGCAGTGCGATAGCGGGTCTCTAGGGCACGCAGGTGAGTGGCAAAGTCTGCGACGGTAGGGAAAGCTGCAAGGTCTGGGAAAAGCATAGGGAAGAGCAGGCGACCAGCAGAAGCAGACACGGGTGTGGAATAGCGGGCAATAACAGCGTCTAAGTAAGCTTTGGCCGTCTCAATAGTAGCAAAACGCGAGCGCTCAGAGACAGGGAGGGCGTGGCTAATGGCAACCTGAGCGACTGCATCGCGGGAGTCCCAGACCGCACGGGCAAGCGCAGCAGTAGAGAAGGTCTCACGGTCATCAGAGGAGGGATCAGCAGGGAGGGGAGCACGTGCGGGGGGGCGGGGGAGCAAGCCGTCGACATGGACAACCAAAGAGTGGCCATCCTGGCGCTGACCTGTAAGGTGGCGGCGGAGATCGGAGAGCCAGGCGGCGAAGTCAACCGCATGGCCCTCGGCGTCCAGTCGGAGCACGAAGTCCGCCATCGTGCAGGGTCAGCGGCACAGCTCCACAGGAACACAGCGACAGCCCCCTCCAGCACGGCGGCCGCGAAGCGCCTCAGCACGGGCGAGCAGAGGAGACGGAGCCCGAGGTAGCACGGCAGGTTGAGCCGGGGCAAAGGGGCCAGGCAGGTGCGGTGGGGCTAGGCAGGTGCTGGCGGGGCCAGGCAGGCGCGGCGGGGCCAGGCAGGCGCGGCAGGGCCAGGCAGGCGCGGCGGGGCCAGGCAGGCGCGGCGGGGCCAGGCAGGCGCGGCGGGGCCAGGGAGGCGCGGCGGGGCCAGGCAGACGCGGCGGGGCCAGGGAGGCGCGGCGGGGGCCAGGCAGGCGCAGCAGGGCCAGGGAGGCGCTACGGGGCCACGCAGGCGCGGCGGGGCCAGGCAGGTGCGGCGGGGCCAGGCAGGCGCGACGGGGCCAGGCAGGGCGCGACGGGGCCAGGCAGGCGCGTCAGGGCCAGGCAGGTGCAGCGGGGCCAGGCAGGCGCGGCGGGGCCAGGCAGGCGCGGCAGGGCCAGGGAGGCGCGGCGGGGCCAGGCAGGCACGACGGGTCCAGGCAGGGCACGACGGGGCTAGGCAGGGCGCGACGGGGCCAGGCGGGCGCGACGGAGCCAGGCAGGGCGCGACGGGGCCGAGCGGGCGCGACTGGGCCAGGCAGGGCGCGACAGAGCCAGGCAGGGCGCGACGGGGCCAGGCGGGCGCGACGGAGCCAGTCAGGGCGCGACGGGGCCAGGCAGGCGCGTCAGGGCGAGGGAGGCGCGGCGGGGCCAGGTAGGCGCGACGGGGCCAGGCAGGGCGCGACGGGGCTAGGCAGGGCGCGACGGGGCCAGGCGGGCGCGACGGGGCCAGGCAGGACGCGACGGGGCCGAGCGGGCGCGACGGGTCCAGGCAGGGCGCGACGGAGCCAGGCAGGGCGCGACGGGGCCAGGCAGGGCGCGACGGAGCCAGGCGGGCGCGACGGGGCCAGGCAGGGCGCGACGAGGCCGAGCGGGCGCGACGAGGCTACGCAGGGCGCGACGGGGCTAGGGTGGCGCGACGGGGCTAGGGTGGCGCGACGGGGCCCAGGAGGGGCGCGACGGGGCTAGGAGGCGCGACAGGGCCCAGGAGGGGCGCGACAGGGCTAGGGTGGCGCGACGGGGCTAGGGTGGCGCGACGTGGCCCAGGAGGGGGGCGACGTGGCTAGGAGGCGCGACGGGGCTAGGAGGCGCGACGTGGCCTAGCTAGGGTACGGGCGGAAGCGGTAGGTGGGGGATGCTAACCTACGCGTGATACCATGTCAAAGTGAGAACGAATGATTACTAGAAGTGGAAACCTAGAACAAATACTAGTTGGTTGTACTCACTAGAAGCATACCTCAGTCTAGCCTATAACTTCTACATAGATAATATGTATAAGTTGACAGGGTGCTCTCCTGGAACCCTAAAAAAGGGGGTGTATAATTGCGGATTCTTCAATAGTATACCCTCCCCGGATACAATACCAAGGGGTGCTTAATTTCGGCGGGTGTTCTACCCGGGGGATTACGGTATATAACAAAGATATAATTTAACAGAAATCACCACCACAACAAGGCAGGTGGTTGGAAAACAAGTGCCATTCCAACTGCAGTTGTTGAAACTTGAAACACAAGCTGCCGTGTCTTTACCAAGGATTGCATTGCATGCAAGTGTACCATTGTAAGGGATAAATAAATCATGCATCATCGATCACACACAGCTTTTTTACAAGACTTCCAAGCAAGCCTGCTCAGCAAGGGAAGGATGGATCATGGACTCTCATGGCCCAGCCAAGATTCTCCTTTGCCGCAGTGTGTAGGGGGGAGGAGGTGGGGGGGGAGGTTGGGGGAGGAAGTTGGGGGAACGTAGAAACTAGTAAGTATATCGCACCATCATGTCACCCTAAGGGGTGTGGGTCCTGAGGACTGACTGTAGCGAGGTGTGACTGTGAAGAGAGAAGCAGGTGCAGAGCGAGCCGTGACTATAACAAGCGTCACTCGGTATTGGAGGGCCAGGCGTCCCCTTGGACGTTGCGAATGGGAGTGAACTCCCCCTCTCCGCCATAGCGGCTAGGCAGCTGTTTCCGAGGAATGGCTGCTAGCAGCGTTTCCTGAATTGCCTTGTCCTCCAAAAACCGAAACTGGCGGGAGGGCATAAGGGAAGAGGAGCGACGGAAAGGTTTGGAAAGAGTTAAGTGGGGGATGGGAAGTGAAGGACGGAGAGGATTGTTGCAACAGAGACGACTGGGCAGCTGTTTCCGGAGAATGGCTGCTAGCAGCGTCTCCTGAATTGCCTTGTCCTCCAAAAACCGAAACTGGTGGGAGGTCTATGGGGAAGGCGGGGGGGAAGGGGGGGGTGGGGGAAAGGGTTGGGAGGAGTCAAATGGGGAACGAGAGGGGAAGGAGAGAAAGGACAGCCGTAGCGGCTGGGAAGCTGTTTCCGGGGAATGGCTGCTTGAATCGTCAACTGCATGGCCTTGTCGTCCTTGAGAATTCTCAAAAACAGAACCGAAACCGGTGCAGGGATGGGCGGATGGCTTACGGATGGATGGACCCATGGGTGGGTGGGTGGATGGATTAACGTGTGGAGTGGACGAATGGGTGAATAGATCTATGCAGGCACCTTCTTCTTGGTGATGGGGTCGATGAAAGGCGACACCAGCTTCCACAGCGTCTTTTGGGTCGGACAGACTCAAGGAAATGGATGGATGCATGCGTGCATGCATGGGAAGACGGAGACGGAAGCGTATGCACCACGGCCCACACATGCACGCACGCACCTTCTTCTTGGTGATGGGGTCGATGAAGGGCGACACCAGCTTCCACAGCGTCCAGAACACCGTCGGCACGTGGATCAGGAACAGGCACACCAGCCGCTCGGGGTACTGGTTCTGCCATGGGGCAGAGCATCGCAACATGGGGGGAGGGGAGAGGGGAGGTGGGGTGGGGGAGGGGGGAGGGGGGAGGGGGGAGGGGGGAGAAAGGTATTGAGGCGCCTCAAAAACGAAATCTGTGGGATTTAGGAACAGGCAGATCTTTTGAGTCGACTCAAAAGTCACCTGAGGAACAGGCAGATCGGCCGCTCGGGGTTCTGGTTCTGGTGGCGGTAATGCACAGCAATGCACAGCAATGCAGTGTGGGGGGGAAGTGTGGAGGGGGGCGGAGGGGGGGGTGGGGAGAGATTATTTAGGCGCTCTTGAGATGCGGACGAGGAAGAGGCAGATGAGCCGCCCGAGTGCTGATTCTGGCGAGAGCAATTAACGCGACCAAGCGAAAGGGGGTAGGGGGAAAAGGTGAAGCTCACAGGTGTGTCCACTGTCCAGGCCTGCTCCCCGCCTCGCCTGCCTACACCCCGTGGTCGCCGGCTCACCTGCAGGATGGCTATGATAGCCAGCACGCCTCTGGTGTCCAGGTTGCGGTACGCCAACCCCTCCATGTCGATGATCACGCCGCACTTGTGGTAGTTCGCCGCCTGGCAGCTGAGCAGGGGGTGAGGGACAGAGCGGATGGGAAGAGGAGGTGAGGGCAGGTGAGGAGAAGAGGAAGAGGGAGTGAGCCCACCTCTTCCATGTAGGGGATCACTCCGAGCTCGTGCTGGCTCACCGCGTGGCAGCTGAGCCATCATCAATGGCAATGAAGGCGGTAAGGGTCGGCAATAAGGGTTTCGGATATTGCAGCGACAATGCATGGATGGGCCACGGGCACGGGCACGGGCACGGGCACGGACACGGACACGGACACGGACACGGACACGGGCACGGGCACGGACACGGGCACGGGCACGGACACGGACACGGGCACGGGCACGGGGACGGACACGGACACGGACACGGGCACGGGCACGGACACGGACACGGGTGTTGCCTCGAGGGTAATGCCTCATTTGTGGTGCGTGCATCTCACCTGCCGAGTGCCGTGTCCATGGCGTACACTATGAGCCCTGTGAGGGAGGGAGGGAGAGAGAGAGGACACACGCACAGGCACGCACAGGCACGCGCAAAGGCAGACAGACACGGACACACGGAATGGAGCAACGCGACTTAGAAACAGAGGCATGGCACGGAGGTGAGGGGAAGGGGAAGCGGATGGGGATGAGGACATACTGCAGGAGCCTTCTAACAAGACAGCGGACAGTCAGTGCAAGAAACAGCCAGCCGACAGGCCGCATTCGACTCAAGAGCCGGCAGGCCGCATTCGACTCAAGAGCCGGCAGGCCGCATCCTTGAGCCTCACAATCTCCCAGATTCGCCCAGGCGATCGTTTCGCCTGCACAGAATACCACGCGACGAAACGGGGAGTGACAGACGGAGCGACGGAGAGCGCGACGAGGCCTAGAGCGACGGGGCGGGCGACAGATGGAACGACGGCGAGAGAGCGGCCAAAAGAGCGCCGAGCGGACACTCATCGACGAACGCGTCGAGGTTGCGCGCGTTGGGGTCGTGGACGCGTGTATTTTGAGTCGACTCAAAATACACCTGGGGTCGTGGACGCGCCTCTTGAGTGAGTGCGAGCAACACTCTCATGAATCGAGCGGCAGAGCAGAGCCGCTCCGCGACAGAGAGAGCCAGCGCAAGGAGGGCCTAGAGAGTGACCTAGCGAGAGCGAGCGAGCGAGCAAGCGAGCAAGCGAGCGGGCGAGCGGGCGGGAGGGCGGGCACTCACGGAGGTTGCGCGCGTTGGGGTCGCGGAGGTAACTCTCGAGTCTACCGGACAGACTGGCGGCAAAGAAACTGCGCGGCAGCGAGAGCGGGCGTAGGAGCGGCCTACAAGGCGAATGGGGACACTCACGGACGAACTCGTCTAGGTTGCGCGTGTTGGGGTCGTGGAAGCGCGGGCGGATGACGAGCCATGACACGTGGCCGGGCAGCGTCTGCAGGCACATGAGGTCGCTCGCGATCTGCGCGCGGATGCTGTCGAGCGGCACCGTGGGGCCCTCGGGCACGTACGCCGCGCGCCACTTGCGGTGCGCCACGTACATCGGCGCGGCCTTCGCGGGGGCCAGAGCGCGCGCGGCGAGGAAGCGCATGATGGTGCGGTCGTCCACGTCCTGGGGGAGGGGGAGGGGGAGGGGAGGGGGAGGGGGAGGGGGAGGGGGAGGGGGATGGGGAGGGGGATGGGGAGGGGAAGGGGAGGGGAAGGGGAGTGGGGGGTGGGGGAAGGGAAGGGGGGAGCGGTGGGGAGGCAGGAGAGGATTGATATATGGGGCGCGTGGTAAGCCGCGTCAAAGCTAAGAGCCAAAGCTAATAGTGCAAGTAATCCAACCGCGGAAAACTGCATCGGAGAATGACAGGAGGGAGCGGAAAATGGAGTGCGGAAGGCGCGGGAGACGGGATTAGCGGGAGCCGAGGGCGAGAAGAGGACGAGGACGAGGACGAGGACGAGGACGAGCACGAGGAAGCACAGCGGTCGGAGAAAGCGGAGAGCGCGCGAGCCGCGACGTACATCCGTGGAGGTCCCGCTTTTGGCGATCAACTCGCGCGCCTCCGCGACGACCGCCTTCTGGTGGTCGGTGAGCACGAGGTCGCCACACGCCACCATGAAATTATCCGGCGTCAGGCACCCCAGCCCTTCCACCGGCGCCAAGCCTTCTAGCCCCGTCTTTCCCGCCGCCGGATCCGCGGACGCGAGGCCCGACGGCAAAAACGGCGCCGGCCCGACGGCTGCTGTGGACATGGCTGGTGGCGGGATAGGTGACAGGAGACGAGGGTGGATCTAATATTTGGGAGCAAGCGGAAGGGAGGTACGAGGGGACTAGAGCGACAGCTGGTCTAAGCGTCAATGCGCGATAGTAGGTGCGTGGTTAGGGACGGGAGTAGGCGAAGACGGAAAAGGCGTGGTTAGGGTATTCGAAATCCTCGTCTGACGGTGGCTAAGGCAGTAACAGTTCTCTCCTCACTCTGCGTTACAGAATGTGCGTTGAGATCAAGAGAAGAGCGACAAGCTAGACGCTACCTCGCCGTGCAGCACAGTGCCGAGCAGAAATGGTTGGAATTTGGGGGAAATCTTGTAAGGGACTGAAAATAGGTCCAGTGTGGCAGCAGGCACGCGCTCATGCGCCAGCCTGGCAGCCGACGAGGCGCGAGGGGGTTTTGGCACGTAACGAACTGGGACGCGAGGTTTGGCTCGACTGGAGCGGGCCCTTCGGAGAAAAGCTTAGGTATGGTTTAGGCTTTGGATGGTTTGGGGTTAGCAACTGCTGCCAGGTGGTCGTCTGGCTCGGACCCCAGATCTGCATCTTTGTTGGGCTCGTTGATCTGGTATGGGACCTGGTTCGTGGTCCATGGGTCAGGCTAAGATGTGGAACACGCGGTTGTAATGACAGCTTGAACGGCCAGAGTGGTTCAGTAAGTTTCCTTACGTTCTTAAAGTTAAGGAGTCAGATCATCGCGTGGTACGGTATGGTGGAAATTCGAAAGAAAGCCGTTTACGCTGGGTGCGACGCGCTTCGGTTCATCTGGGGTCGGTCAGGTTTGGGCCTTGTGCGTGACGCGTGGTTCGGTCGACGTTCGGCAGGCAGGGCGAGACAGTTGATGAGCTGAGTTGGAAGATAGGGCTACGGTTACAGTGCACTTGATTTCCTTTTGGGATTCAGGTTTTTTAGTAGCGCATGATTGTGTGTCAGATACAAATAACTCTCAACACAGCTGGGCTGGGTTTGTCTGAATATCGGTACTGTAACACCAAGCAGCAGCAATTTCCGGGCCTCATGTTGTATTATTTACACCCAGGTATTCGTTTAAATAGCACGTATTACAGTCTGTTTTTTTGTTACACTCACCTCAAGTTGGGTTCAGGTTTGTAATGTCGCACGGAGATCGAGTCCCCGAAGGTGGGTTTCTCAGGCGAGCGACTGTACAAAGGGTGCCCGACTTACGAACACCTTGTTCACGAGACGCGCTGGATGAATGTGGATGGAAGTATTGTTCGGGAGCGTGCATTTTGGGACAGAACCGGGCTAGGCATTTTGCGGACATCATGTGTATAGCGCTACAGTCACCAAGCAGATGAAGCGAAGCCCCCGACTTTATGTGCCACACTGCACTTTTCTCCGGGGCGCAATCTTGCCCTGAGATTGCGCCTGATCCAGAGGCCTATATACATCTGGCCGTTGCAGGTATAACCTGTCTATTGGGACTCATGAAAGTCTGAAGGCCTTGGATAAATAGACGGCTGGCTGGGCATCAAGTGTAAATGAATGAATGAAGACCACGCGACTCGACGAGGTTCGGACTAGGGGCATAGAATGGGCTATGGCATGAAGGCTGTCGTGCGAAAAAAATCAGTGGTGCTAAGTTCGGGTCGCTTTGTGAATGGCTGAGTGAGGCTGGTCGCATTTGGGCTTTTCCTTACCCCACCTCAGCTTTGATGGGTTTGGCGCCCAAAACAGCTTGGGGAACGTGGTATGATTAGATGTTTGTTCTTGGTTTGAGGTTTGGAGCAGGGCTTATTTTTTACAAGGAATGACCCGGATTCTGACCAAATAACGGGTAAGTTTTCTAACTAAATCGGATTGTGACGTTTTCGATTTTCATGAGCCCGGACACTGACGGGTCAATTTTGACCAGAACACGTGAAGTGACATGTAAGGTTTTGAGAAACACGGATACCAGAACTTTTCACAGCACCCCACCGACCCTACGAAATTCCCCCTCCTCAGGGCAAAACAGCCCTGGCAAGGAAGTTCCAGGGGTAGAAGTACAGTTGAGGGGAGTACTCTTACGTGGTTCCCTTAGTAGAATACAATAACTTTTCGTAAGAGCTTCTGTTATCACGGAAAAAAACCGGGACTGAACCCGGACATTAACGGGTAACGTTTCGCTTAAACTCGTTTAGCCCGGGTCTTGTGAGAGACATACCCGGATCTGCCGTGTGGGCGAGAACCCTAAGGAAAGCCCTGGTTTGGAGAGGGCGACAGGGATGACTTGGCAGTGCCAAGTTGGCACCTGTCAGAAAGGCTTGACGGGCGGTCCAATGTCGTGCGTCTTAGACTTTCCGTCCTTCCGTCCAATGTCCTTGCTCTGCCCAAATGAAAATGCGCAACGTGCCAATTTCACCTGACCGAAAGAAGGGTTTGGGTGGATGCCTTCGCAGGTTTCGGGGAACGGATTCACTTAACAGAATGCTGTCAACAAAAGTCCACCTGCTAGCAGCGAGGATGTTGGCGACAGTCAGCGAAATGTCTGACAAGTCAAGGCTACCATGCCTAGTGACACGCTGCTGAGGCCTGAATGTTGCTGAATCTGTTTCTTTACGTCCTAGAGGAATCGTCAACGGTTGACTAGGGTTGCAGTCGATGTTTGGCTGCGAGCTGTCTCGACATCTGTGTGAGCCTCGTCAAAGGCGTAGTTACAACACCCCAAACTCGTCAGTTGTTGAGTGACGCTCTAGATTGAACGTCAAGAGGTCAAGAGTGCGCCTGTTGAGAAAACCATTGGTTGTGGCCAGGCCAGCTAGAGAAGCGTTCTCTATCTCGGAGGGGGGGGAGAATCTGGGGTGCAACTCAACGCGTTTTAGGGGGGGTATATAAACTCGATTCAAAAGTGTTGTGACCTCAGGATACCGAAGTCTTTCTGGATTCACTTCATACACGCCCTTAGGATTAGGGCATTGTTGAGACAAACCCTCTTTGAGAACTGGTACATATTCTACATTTCATCTCACTCCCACCACCTCCAAGTTTTGCAAAACCAACTCATGACTCCTGCAAGTCCATCCTTTAACAAATCTAGCACAACACTTCATCATGCCTTCCTTCCACAGCCTAGTTTGGAACGACATACTCATACGCATTCACAAACTGCCCTGGCGAGCTATGATGATGCATCGCATTCGCCACAAGCGGAGACACCACCTGCGAATGAGCCAGCATGCTCCTGTAAGGATCCCTGTCCCCAACCCACTGCTCCTCCCTAGCCCTCAACTCCATCCCTTCCCCACCTTCCCCTTCCCAAACGCCCATCCGCTGCCCGCGCCCCTGCAACAACCCCGTAATGCTGCTTCCCTGGTCGAAATACCTCACATTCCCCTCCAAGGCACCGCCTCCCCTTTCCAAACTCCTGCTGCCCCCCAAGCTCACCTCCTCCCCCTGTACTTGCAAGAGCAGGTCATCTAGCCCTAATCCCAATCTATCCATACCTACTGCCAGTGCTCCTGCTGCGCCATCCTCTCCCATTCCCCCTCCTTGCCACCCCTCTGCATGGCCTAGTGAGGGCCCGCCCATGCCAGCAGCACCGGCACAGCCTGAATCCCCATCGCCCATGCTGCCTCGCATCCAAATACCACCTAAAGGGCCAGGATCAACAGCAAAGGCAGCAGCAGCAGCAGCAGCAGCAGCAGCAGCAGCAGCAGCAGAAGAGGCAACAGCAGGGGAGGCACAACCAGAAGCCAACCTGCCACTGCCTGTCATGGCTCCTGCTGCTGCTCCTCCTGCTGCTGGTGGCGCTTCTGCCAGCATACCACCACCCCCCTCTCTCTCCCCCCTTTCCCTAACCCCTCCTGACACAATCGATTCCCTCCCTCCCGCTCCCGCCCCTAGCCAAGCGCCAGAAATCCCTCCTCCTCCTCCTCCCCCTCTCACCGCCCTCCCTCCCACCCCTGCAACAGCCGCTCTCATCCCCCCATCGCCCCCCCTCCTGCTGTTACTGCTGCGGCTACCAGCAGGGAGCAAGCTACGGGGGCGATCAGGGGGGCGCTCAGGAGAGGGAGCAGGGGAGGGGCCTGGTGAGGGGCTGGGGGACGTACCAGGGGAGGGGGAGGGGGAGGTCCAGGAGAAGATATGAGAGAGGAATAGGGATGTGAGGGAGGAGGTGGGGGGGGAGGAGGAGGGGGGAGGGGTGGAGGGGCGGGAGGGGGGCGTGGGAGGGCGAGAGGAGGAGTTGGTGGAGAAGGGATGGGTGGCTGTGACGGTACTGCAGCGGGAGTAGGAGTAGGATGCGCCGTCGAGCGAGCAGCCGTCGGCAGAGCTGAGAGTGCCTGCAGCCGAGGGAGCACCGGATGCACCTCCTGCTGCTGCTGCTGCTCCTGCTCCTCCTGCTGCTGCTGCGTTTGGGCAGAGTCCAGAGAGGGAAGGGCTGTCGGCGGATACAAGTGCTTGGGCGTGCGGCCGCGCACGAGAGGAGCGCGAGCGGTAGTAGGAACGGCTGGGGCTCCTGCGAGGGGAAAGGACGTTGATGGGAGGAGAGGGGGGGTGGGGGGGGAAAGAGTGGGGAAGAGGGGGGAAGAGGGGGGAAGAGGGGGGTTGGAGGGGGGAAGAGGGGGGGAGGGGGGGAAAGTGGGGTAAGAGGGGGCATGTGAGACACGGTTGGAGGCACTCACAGCGCACCTGTGCACACATATACATGTGTGCACGCTGGCAGGTATGCACACGCACGCATGCACGCACACACACACACACACACACACACACACACACACACACACACACACACACACACACACACACACACACACTCACAAACACACAGACTCTCTCTCTCTCTCTCTCTCTCTCTCTCTCTCTCTCTCTCTCTCTCTCTCTCTCTCTCTCTCTCTCTCTCTCTCTCTCTCTCTCTCTCTCTCTCTCTCTCTCTCTCTCTCTCTCTCTCTCTCTCTCTCTCTCTCTCTCTCTCTCTCTCTCTCTCTCTCACACACACACACACACACACACACACACACACACACACACACACGCACACAGATTAACGACTGCAGACTCACCTCCTGTGTCCTTCCATAGTGGTTGAACGGCCCACCATCGCCTGAACATCCCCTTGACCTGCTCTCTCCTGCCCCTGCTGCCCCTGCTGCCCCTGCTGCCCCTGCTGCTGCCAGCTCATCCCCAACCCCTCCTGATTCCCCATCCTCTCACCCTCAACGGACCCAACCCCGTCCCTCACACCCTTCTCGCTCCCCCCCGCCCCCTGCGCCTCCCAGTTCCCCCCCCCACCAACAGCAGCCAATCCCCCACTCCCACTCCCACTCCGCCTTCCCCCCACAGCAACGGCAGCCATCCCAGCCACCTGCCTAACTAGCCGCGCTACCCTCTCCTCTGCCTGCCTCGCTGCCGCCTCTGCTACAGCCCGCTTCTCCTCTGCTACAACCAGCCGCTGCTGCACCGCCTGCTGCTCCTCCCGCAGCACCTGCACGCACCGCTCTCGGCCCCTCTCCACCTCCCCGGCCTGCGCCCTCCACTCCTCCCGCTCCCTCTCTGCTCTCCCCAGCCGCTGCTGCTGCTCTTTAGCCGTCGCCTGCTGCTCACTTACCCTCTGCTGCAGCTCGCACACCTTCTGCTGTAGTGCGTGCTTCTCCCGCCGCAACGCGCGCAAGGTGAAGAGAACATCCCCGCCGTTCTCCGCTCCGCACATGAGACAATCGTGGCGCTCCCCCTTCGCACTGCCCTGAGCGCCCCCAGGTAAAGCCGCCGGAAGGAGAGGCGCCTCTGTGAGAGATAATGGGACGGCTGACGATGTGTTAGGAGGGTGGCAGAGGCCAGAGGAGGAGGTGGAGGAGGAGGAGGAAGAAAGGGCAGAGGAGGGGAGGGCAGGTAGACGGCTCCCCAGGCTGCCCCAGCGGATCAACGGGAGAGTGGGAGTGGGGGATGGCTTGCGGTGCGACTGAGAGGAGCGCGCCGAGCAGCGTGAGCTCGCGCCGAAGGAGTGAGAGGACGAGGAAGAGGAGGAGGAGGAGGAGGTGGAGGGGAAGGAGCAGGAGGAAGAGGAGGAGGAGGAGGAGGAGGAGGAGGAGGGCGGGGGGGGTGCAGTGCGCACTTGGCGCAGGTCGGACTTGAGCTGCAGGCACTGCGCGCGCAGCAGGCGGAGCTCCTTCTCCGCCTCCCCCGCCGCCACCTCCAGGTGCGCCCGGTCCTCCTCCGCCTGCGCCACTGCCGCCACTGCGCGCTCCGCCTGCTCCAGCGCGCGCATGAGGTCGCCTGGGGAAGACCAGGCGGGGGGAGGGGGAAAGGGAGGAGGGGGGGGGGGGGGGGGGGGGGAGAAAGGTGGGGCGGGAGGGATGGTAGGAGCGGAATTATAAGTTGAAGGCGGGAGAAGCGTGGGGAAATTTGAGGAACCCGCGCGCGGGAAGGGGGGCAGGTGCGCGGGTCAGGGAAGACGGGGGGGGGGGGGGGAGAGAGTGGGGAAAGTGACATAGGGAAGGGGGAGTGGTAGCCGCACGCGGCGCACGCCGGCACTCACCCGCCAGTCTGCCCCGCTCCGCGCTCATCGCCTCCGCCAGCTCCTCCGCGCGCTGCAGCTTCCGCCGCCACCGCCGCGCCTCCTTCTCCGCCGCCTCCCACCGCCGCTCCCACTCCTCCTTCTCCCGCTCCGCCGCCTCGCGCCGCTCCTTCTCCTCCCCCAGGCGCCGCCGCATCAGCCGCACAACCGCGTACATACCCTCCTCCTGCTCCCCGCCCAACTCTCCTTCCCCCCCTTCCCCCGCTCTCCGCGCTCCTTCCGCTCTTTCCGCTCTTCCCGCCGCGTGCGAGAGGCCGTCCCCGATACCAGCGCACTCGTCCCTCCCCGAAACATCTGCTCTTCCGCCTTTGCCCGCCGCTCTCTCACACTTTTCCGCCGCTCTCTCCGCCCAATCCGATCTCTCGCTCGATTGCCGTAGGTAAGACTCATTAGGAACTGCCTTCCCCCCCCTCTCTTCCCCCGCTCCGTCATCCCCCGCAGCTCTGCTGCTCCTTCTCCTTCCGCTCCCGCAACTGCTGCCAGACCCCCTCGTGTCTGGCCGAGGTCTCCTTTCCGCCCCGCCAAACCCGTCGCTCGGGCGGCGTCGCACGGTGTCGCCTGCGACGCGGAGCTGGTCGCCCGAGCCTTTCGCGCGGTCTTGGCCGGCCGTGTCAGCGACCGGCTCTGGAATAGTACTGGTGAAATCACTAACGGGAATTTGGATAGTTAAGTTCGGAAATCGCCGCCGGCGCGTAATGACGCTCGTGCTAGCCCCCTCCCCCTCTGACGCCGCATCTGATGCCGCATCTGACGGCGCATCTAACGGCGTGTTGCTCCTCCCCGATTTGCTCGCCGTCCGTCTACTTCTACCGTTTACCACCCCACTGTTACTTGATCCATTTCTGGTGTCGTAAAACTCACGCGGCTTTCGGCCTACACTGTTCCTCCCCTCGTTACTATCACTCGCACTGCCCCTCTCACTGCAGCCCGAGGCGGCGCCGCCAACGCTTCGCCGCCAAAGCTCTGTGATTGGCAGATTCTCGGAGTCTAGTTGGGCGTCGCCGACAATCCATTCGTTCGCTCCCCCCGCCCGTCGGTCAGCGAGTTTTAACTCGCTTTCCACATGCCGGCGTGCCGGCGCGTGTCTAGCTAAAGGAATGGTGCTGCTAAGGTGCGACATCAGGATAAGTGCCGAACCTAGCACTCGTGATCTCTAAGCCTCGTCATCTGTGCGTCTAATCGAGCGTGATTTGCGCTGTCACTGAAACGAGCGAATGATGGAACTGAGCTGGCGCATCATCAAGAACCGAGGTTAGTGCTGTGCTGCTGTTTAGTTGCTTGGTGCAATTGGTTATGTGATTGTGAGTGTCTCGATGAGGTGAGGTGATGAGGTGAGTTGAGGCCGTGTCTTTTTCGCTTGTATTCGCGGGCATCGGCAGGAAAAACCGACGCTGGCATTGGTCAGCATCGACCTGTATTGAATGACCAATTAAGTTTACACTTTCGTCGACTGAGCGAACTCTTGCGGAAAACGTAACCCTTTGTCATTGATCGAGACGGCGCGGAGTGCCCGGGTGTACATTTGAGACCGAGCTTGAATCGATGCCCACGTGCCCTACAATGACGCGCCCTCAGCCACGGACCTTGAGGTTGGGCTGGTTGTTTGGGTGTCTCTGATTGCCCAGCAGATGGATTGCGTTGCGAGGATTTGTCAGTTTGCACGGCTGACGGAAACGCCCGTTATTGCGCCGCTCGCACCTGGACACAACAAACGGACGGACGGAGGGAGGGATCAGTCGGTTCGGATGGAACAATCTAGGAGGGCGATGCTCGGAAGGGAAAGTTGCGGACGTGCAGCAACAGAGGGAGTCGGGGGGAGCACGGGGACACGGGGAAAGCAGAAAGTGGCGGAAGGTCATGGGGGGATGGGGGTGGAAAGGAAGGCAAACTGGGAGATGAGGGAGGAGGGGGAAGGGGGAAGAGGGAAGGGGGAAGCGGAGGGGTTTGGAGTTTGCGGCGGTTGTTGAGAATGTCGGCACGAGAATGTCCTCTGTCGGTTTCCTCTGGTGTGACGACGAACAGCGAGGAGTCCGCGTGTCGCCTCGCGGGGCCATGCGACGTTTGCCCAACTGGTGTGCAGCACTGTGCAGTGCAGTAGTGACCGAGGATTCGGTGGTCTCGGGCAACGTAACATTTTCCCTACAACGAGACAAGAGGTCCCTGGGCTGTTTTCTTTATGGAATCTGATGACTCTACGTTTGTATGTCCTACTAAGTGTTTGTATGCATCCCAATTTATAATTCTTGATGAAGGGGAGGTTGTCCCGCTGCTCCTGTGATTCCACCCACCAGAACTACACAAGCTACAGTTAGTGGATAGGTAGAGCTCCCCCGTCCTGCTTCCGGCACACCAAAGATCCCTGCGGGACACACCATCCCCCACCAAATGACGTGTACCCAATCAACTCACGCCAGCTCAGGTGTTCGTCAAACCGCGAAACGTTCGTGGATTGGGCAACCCTCCTCATACCAGTCGGCGAATCTCGACTGGTAACGCCAACGAATAACGTGGGGCACATGCGCGAAGTATCTAGATCAATGGTTACCCGCTATCGCGTGTCGTGCTGGCCCATCACATTTTCCCCACCCCCACCCAGCCCATCCTCTCCCCACATCACATAAATTCCCTTCGCCTTCTCTTGCTCCTCCTCTCCCTCCTCTTCCCCTTCCCCCAACCCACCCACCAGACCACACTACCACGCCCCTTCCGTTGCCGCCTTGTTCCCCCCCGTTCTCTCTTGCTATTTACAACCCTTGAGTACAACCACCACCTAATTCCCTAACTTCCTAATTTCCCGATTTCCGCTTCCATCTTGATTAGGCATGAGTAAGCCTGGCCGCCTTCCGTTGCCCGGGAACATGCGGCCTGCTCTGAAAACTTCCTGGCCACTCAGCATAAATCTCCGCGAGTGATTTAGGAGCCGTTGCGGCGGTGCGTTCGATCTGCTCCGCACTCTCACCGCATCCTCCGCGTGGCTCGTTCGATCCGTGCTCATGGCTCCAGATCCCACGGATCTCCTCCCGGGTCTCCCGGACGACGTCGCGTCGCTCTGCCTCGCGCGCCTCCCCTTCTTCTCCCACCTTCCCGCCGCCGCCGTCTGCCGCAGCTGGCGCGCTTTCTTCTCCTCCCCGCTCCCCTGGTCCCTGCGCGCGGCACACGCCATCCACCATGGCGACCTGCTCCTGCTCTGCACGGGTCTCTGGACCAGCAGCGCGGGCGAGCCCGCGCTCGTGTTCCACGTGTGGGATCCGCAGCTCGACACGTGGATGCGCCTGCCGCCGCTCTTCGCGGGCCGCGCGTACGCGCCGCACGCCTTCGAGGGCTTCTGCTGCGCCGCTGTGGGCGCCTCGGCGGCAGCGCCGATCGCGGCGGGGTTTGAGGGCCTGGCAGCGGGAGCAGCGGCAGCGATAGGACCGGGGACGGTAACAGCGAGAGCAGTACCAAGAGCATCGGCGCGGGGGGCGCCTTCGGGGGCGCGAACCGCGCCGCTGCCTGCGCGGCCATCCTTGTTTGTATTGGGCGGGGAATACCGTTTCTCCCCGCGCCTGGGCGGCACGTCGTCGTTGGCGGAGCGCATGCCGCACGTGTGGTGCTTGGACCTGGGCTCGGGTCGCTGGCAGCAGCTCGCCGACATGTCGCGCTGCCGCGTTAATCTCCAAGCCGCCGTCGTCCTCCCCGCACCCGCAGCCTCCAACGCCGCCGCCACCGCCGCCGCGTCATCTCTCGCTACTACCAGTAGTATCAATACCGGCACCAGCGCCAGTAGTGTTACCGGCGGCGGCGGCGGCGTCGGCGGTGGAGGCGGTTGTCGGTTGTTGGCTTTAGGCGGCTCGTCGGATCCTGTGGGTAGCTACGCAGCGACGACACGTGGCGATGGGCAGGGGGAGGGGGCGGGGGGAAGCGAGGACAGGTGGTTGAGCGGGGCGGAAGCGGAGCTGGATGGGGAAGGGCGCATGTGGGTGGGGGAGGCGTTGAGCTTAGATGGCTTGCTGGATTGTGCGGTGGAGGGGAACTACAGAGAAACGACAGGTGCTGCTGCTGCTGCTGCTGCTGTTGGGGCTGCTGCTGCTGCTTGGGCTGCTGGAATGACCGGTGATAGTAGCTTGTCAGGGGTTTTCAGACAGACTAGTGGTAGTAGCGAGAGGAGTAGCTATGAGTCAGCGACTGAGCAGCCGCGCACCGCTACTGCGGCTGCTCCCGACGGCAGCAACAGCAGCAGCAGCAGCAGCAGCAGCAGCAGCAGCAGCCGCCGCAGCTGCCGCCGCACGGGCGGGAATTCCGCGCCCGCGCCTGTGCGCGCCACGTGGCGGCGTTTCGCGCGGATGCCAGTAGGCGTCGACGCGTCGTGGCGCGTATCCGCTACGGCCGTGTTCGGCGGGCGCCTTTTCGTCTTCTCCCGCTCGTCACTAGACGAAGCAGGCTGCATAGAACGCCTAGACCTCTACGATCTTGCCACGGACACGTGGCTGCCGGTAGGGCTAATCAGGGGACCGACTGAGGGTTGGTGCCGGGGGACGGTGGCAGCGGTGGAAGACGTGGGGCTGCTGTGCGTGTCTGCGGAGAGGCGCAGGCTGGGACTGGGGGAGGTAGACGTGGCGTGGTTGGATGTGGCGGCACGGGAATGGGTGGTGGTGGCGCAGGTGCCGGTGGCGAGGGAATCAGGGTGGGCCGGGTCCGTGTCAGCTTGCCACGTGGCAGCTGCTGGGGGGAGGGTTTTTGTGCTGACGGAGGGGGCGCTGGCGCAGCGGGTGGGGTTCTGTATGAAAAAGGTGAAACCCGTGAATGGCCTGCATGTGCTGAGAGTCTCTTGGGCTGGGAGGTGTGGGAGGCATGGGGGGCATGGGGCTGGTACAGGGATGGCAGGGAGAGAGGAGATCCAGGGGTGTTGCAGGGCGGAGGAGGAATGGAGTGCAGGGGTGGTTGGTGGTGGTGGTGGTGGTGCGGGCGTGAGGGAGAAGGACTGGGAGTTTACATGGGAGGTGAGGAATATGGAGCTGGCGTCTGCTGTTGTGGGCTGTGCTGCCTTGCACATCTAGTTGCGCCTGGCATGGCACATCATGGCATGGCACGACATGGCATGGCTGTTCAGCCTTCGCTGTGTGCATGCCAGGTTGATGTGTGGATGGACCCCCCATGGATCATCAGAAATTCTTTGACCACAATTGGTGCTAGCAGTCACTGGTGTTCAAGAGATGAATTCCTGATATGTGAAGTAGACGCCCATATTTTGGTAACATCAAGGAACGTGACGTGAGAATGAGGGCTCTTTATTGATTCTGATGCTACTTCGCGTAATAGCACGGCTCGCGTAATGGAACAGCTCGCGTAATAGCACGGCTCGGCGCGCAATACTTTCGTCCCACTGCGCTCTGATTGCTCAACGCGATAGTCACGCGCGACAATTACAGCCGCGCGTCGTATTATTGCCACGTGGAAGGCAAACTGAATTAAGCGACTATCATAAGTGAAAACGGGCAGAATCACATACGTACAGTGTGCAATTCTGGCTTAGTTGGGCCTGTGCGCATCCAATTGGAATGTTTTATGTGCCCGTTGACATACGCAACCCGTGGTGATTGGCCCTTCAACTTCGCTCGTGCGACGAAAAACGGGGCTTTTGATTATCTGCTTGTGGCAAAACGGATGCGTTTGAAATAGCATCAGCATCGGCACCTGTTAAAATGCTACTCCTTCGGAATACGCCTGAATCTGCATCTGCAACAACTACACCCGTAGGCTGTGTTCATGTCTTAGCGTGCCAAAACAGGCCCTTTGGCAAAGAATGAATAGAAACGCACTTCCAACTTGGTACAAGCGAATTAGCTCATTATGACTCATGCTCCCCACCAGGCAGGCCTGCCTGCCCTCACCACCATCTGTCTACTAACCAAAGTTGCTACAGAAGTAAATGCTCGAACAGCTATTCCCTCTGTCACTCTCTGCTCTTTCTTGCAAGAGTCAGCTCCGAGTCAGCTCCGTGGAATCCATTTCGACAGAACAGCCCCTGATAGGAAGGACGGAGCAACCTTGCTGCTAGTGCTGTGCCGAGGCTTTCGTATCGCGCCGATGCCCATGTTCGCATCGCTGGCCATGCTAGCAGCGCAGTCAGCTGCTGCCCCCACTGCCAGGAGCGCACTTGCACTGCGCCTCCTTGACAACCCCAACCCCAACCCCAACCCCAGCACCTGCTGCTGCTGTTCACGGGGTTTGAAGCGACCCGTGAGCTCCCACAACTTCTCTCGTCTCTCATCTCTTACCTCAACGGACCCCTCTTTGGAGCTACCGCCACTGCTGGCAGCAGAAGCCTCCTTGCCGTCGCAGGGGATGTTGCACGTGTCTCGCATGTCAGGGCGGTTGCCTCCGTCTTGGCTCTCAAGGCTGCCAGGATGGCTGCTGTCACTGCCCTGCCTGTCTTTCTGGCAGTCAGTGGTAGTGATGGCCCACATGCTCGCTGCGTGCTTGAGCCTGCATGCGTGATATGGAACGGGGCATGGAGGAGGAGAGTCAGCATCGAGGTCAGAGGTGGGAGGTGTGAGAAAGCAGCAGCATTTGTCCGCCGCATCGGACTACGGCCGGAAAAGGAATGAAAGCCTGGAAGAAGTGACACACAGGACAGAGCTTCAGGAGTGACACACAGGACAGAGCCTGGGAGTTTTCAGCGCACTCGGCGGCGCAGCCAAGCTGAGCCGCTTCTATGTTGCTTGCAGTGGCAGCAGGCTACCAATACCTGATCACGACGGTCAGCTTGAGCCGCGTCGCCAACGCGTTTCGGACCTTCCAACTTCCGGGACGCGGGACGCACTGCACTGAGCAGGAGCCATGACATGCGCTTCATTCAACGCTTACCGTTCTCGCACGGCGTCTAGCTCGGAGTAGTCCACGGCATGTCGCCGCCTGTTGCTTATCGACATCCGTCGCATGCCGCTACCGCCGGTGCCGACGCCGCTGCCGACGCCACTGCCGCTGCCACTGCAACTGCCAGTGTCAGTTCCACTGTCATCGCCAGAGCGCGCCTTAAGGGCTGCTGTCCCCGTCACTCGTGTCCCTGCTCCCGCGACGCTTCCCCCGCCGCCACTGGTAGCGGCGGAGTCGCTAGCGTCGTTAGACTCGCTTTCTTCCGCGGCGGCTCGCCACTGCGACGTCGCAACCCACGCGCGGAAGTCCTCGCCGCTGTGGGAGTGCTCCTCGCACACACCGTGTCCGTCGTCGCGGGGGACGTCGCCAGCGTCGCCGGCGTCGTCGCCGGGCGACACATCATCGTGTTGCGGCGCAGCGGCCGCGTCGTTCAACGACCGTAAGACGGGTTTGGCGGCGAGCTGGGCTTCCCATCTTGGCGGAACCGACCGCTGGTTTCGGGGCATCGCCGCCGTGAACGCGACGGTCGCTGAGTGCGCGTCGCCGCAGCCCTCCGCAGATCGGCGACTCGGCGGCGAGAGGACGCGGCGGTCGGAGGCCTTCAGGATTGTGACGGTAGTGGCGGCGGCGGCGACGGCGGTGGCGGTGGCGGTGGCGGTGGCGGTGGCGGTGGCGGCGTCCCACGTCGTGCGGGAGGGGAGGGTAGAGGCGGCGGCGTCCTCACCAGGGAAGAAGACGTCACGGGACGCCGCGGACGAGCCGCGGCTGCGTGAGGAGGAGAGCGGCGAGACCCCGGAGGCGCCGCCGAGTGCGGTGACGTTGCGGGAGCTCAGGCGCGGGTCTTTGCCGTAGCAGGTAGTGGCGAGGTACGAGAGGAGCCAGTCGTCGTCTGCCGCAGCAGCGGAGTCATTTTCGTTGAAGGGGACATCGCCCAGTCGCGTGATGATGGCCGAGGAATGCGGCGACATCACGGCCACATGCGACGCCATTACTGGAAAACTACCGTAGGTAGAATGCCACAAAGAGGTGACTACTACCACTGCGAGACGGCCTAGAAGACAAACGAGCCACAGGGGAAAGAGGTAACGAGCGACGCTGCCAGTAGTACGTGAGAAGTACTTCCTAATGAACCGGTGGCTGTGCAGACGAGGGTGGTGGTGCAAGGAACGACCACGGATGGGAGAACGAATGGCTGGCCGACAGAAGAAGGGGGAAGAGGAGAACGGTTGCCATGGCACACGGGTCCGTGCTGCTTGCTGCTGTTGCTGTGCTGTGCGGTTGCCCATTTTCGCTCACCCGTCCTTGTTGCTGTTGCTTCGCAGGAAGGCAAATGATTGCGGGACTGGGGGGCGGGAGGCGCTTGAAATTGAGGGCAGACGCAAATCTCTTCACGCAGTCTGGAAATGTATGTTAGAAAGAACTTAATGAAGTTTACAATATATGAATTCAGATCTTTCCCAGTGAAAGCCCCCACCCACCCTTCGCTAGGGATTAGTTCCGGCATGAACCGAGATACCGAGGGCTATACGGAACTTCCACATTCTCTTCAGGAAAGTTGAAATTACCCATAGGACAGTTTCCTCTGGCCTCTTAGGAGGAAAGGAGGAAAAGGACGGACACAGATTTGCCAGGTCGGAATGCCACCAGAACCACGAGCTGGACGAGCTCCTGGCACCAATAGAGCAAAAGATATTTGCTTCTGATATCTGCGCGTGATGCAGGCTCATCCTTCCAGCCCTGGGCTCGTGGAAGGAATGTGGTGGAGGAATGTATGGAGTTCCACGTCACGACCAAACGAAAGGACGAGGGCTGACCCAATTGTTGGGCAGATCGAATTGAGCTACGTATCCTGAGGCCTCAGAGCAACAGATATTTAGGGGTGCAGATTCATGGTGGAGGTTTGCTCCCACGTCCTTGCACAACAAGCAACAGACAGCAGCTACCACTTGCTTCAGAATCCCCAACTCCAACACTCGAACCGAACCGTGCGATGCGGTTCTGCTCTGCGCTGCTCACCACCACGAGACAGAGTCTGGTCTGACCCTGACCCACTACAGTGTCAAACGTGGAAAGGAAAGGCAGCGCTGAGCAAGGCTGATTTTTCACGAGTAGCTTTCTGGATTTTGACAGAAGAACGGGCGACTGTTCGAATTTCATGAACCCGGATTCTCTTGGGTACATTCTGGCCCGAATCCGTGAAGTGACCTGCTAGGTTTTGGCTAACACGGATACTATAACTTCTAACACACCGATCCCCCCAACATTCCCTCTTCCCAGGGCATTCAGCCACGGCAAAGAAGTTCAAGAGGTGAAATTCTACGAGCAGAGCGGAGCTACTCTTACATAGTTCCCATCGTAGAATCCAGCAACAATACGTAAGAGCGTTTGTAATCACGGGAAAATCCCGGGACTGAAGTAATGTTATGCTCACACCCGGATTTCTACGGGTAACTTTTGACATACACCCGTTGTATCCGGGTCCCACGAAGGAGATACCCAGATCTGCCGTGTGGACGAAAATTCTTAGGTAAGCCCTGGCAGCGAGTTGGTGACGAGGCTTGATTTGGGAGGATGCCTCGTGGATAGACCTCCCCATTGTCACCTCTTCAAAGTAGTGAATGGCACGTGTCTCAAACATATGGAAAATCATTTTCCTTAGAAAATCTTTGCTAACACTGCTTCAATCCCTACATTTAGTTTTGGTGTTACGATAAGGAAATTGTTACATTCCTGAAAGTAACACTCGATTCGTAGCCCTTGTCGAGTCCAAGCTTATGGCGTGAAGCACGAAATGCAACTGTCGTTGACCGTTGACCAGTAGTCGAACCGACAGAAGTCCATGGGTCCGTCACGACAGCAGTTACACATCATTGGCCTTGTAATACAGCGCAGGCAATTACCCGAATCGTGTACAGTTACTCAAGTCGGATCTGGAACCTCAAAGGCAATGTATTCCTGTTAAGTGCATCTTAGTTAGACCCTTCGCATTCTATTGTATCACTATATGAACCATGCATCCCCTTGCTATAATCAACACTGTTAGGTTAAATTCACTCAGACAGAGTTCATCGACCAATCAATCGCGTTCGCAAAGCGCACAACCTTATGGAAAGGTTCTTCAGCTTCATGTCGCACTTCGACCAGCAGCAGCAGACAAGGACACTTGCACATTCAACACAGAGCAACGGAGGACACATGGGATTAGCGCCAATGAGCCTGGACAACTCATCGTTCGGGCGAGCGCCTACCTTTGCGCCTTATCACTCTTCACCGGGGACGTTCGAGTTCATGCCGCCCTGTGCCCAACCAACAGCAGCTGCATCACAACAGACACCAAATGAGATATTGAGTCTCCAGGCGCAGTTTTTACACGTGATCAAACTGCAGACATCCTCACCGTTCAACAGACACGACTTTTTTACCTGGAGCTTCGAGTTCGAACTGCTGATGGAGGCCGCGCATCTCTTGGGATACTTCAACGGGTCCCTGCCATTTCCAAGCAATGGCACTGCAAAGGAGCAGGAAATCTTTACTTATCAGTCGCTGCTGTCGTTGACAACAATACAAATGAAAATCGGAGAAAAGGCGATGCAGTATATGAGTCGCTGCTAGACACTCCGCGACCGCCTGCTTCGGTGCGGAGGTACAATAACTGAAGAAAGCTTCGTGACACTTGTCATCGCCGGGCTCGGGCCAGAATGGAGAACCACCCGCTCGCTTCTTTGCGCCCACGGACGAATTTCGGAGATGCACCTCTGCGCCGAGCTTCATGCTGAACAACAGGAGATGGACCTGTTTGAAGAAAGACAACCAAGAAACAAACAGCAACCGTTAGTCTTCTATGCTCAACGAAGAAACGACAACTACAATCGACATGACAGACAGAATCGACACGACACCAAAGGACTCACCATCGTGCCGCCGTTCTGCCACAACTGTCAGACATCCGGACACTCTAAACTTAACTGTACACGCCCCTTGTGAGAGTACGACCCCGTTACACCACTTGTCCCTTTTCTTATTTCCTTCCTCGTTCATTTCTCTTTATCTCATCTCATTTGGTTTCCTATTCTCCATTAACCTTTGGTTTATCCTGCTATTATAATTATATCACCGACCAGGCTTGGGATGTACTGGTGCGCTATCTGGCGTAATCCTGCCGTAATCCCTTAAAGCCAATAGCCTCGCGTGGCTATACGCAGGGTGATCCTATTTTCTAGAAGGGTCTATTCCCTTAGGATAAGATAAACCTGGTTACCTGATGTACTTTGGAAGTATAAAAGCGCCTTGTACTGATCGATAGTGCAACCTTTCCTCGACACATTCGATCCTGTGACACTTGGTAATTAGAGCTTTTCTCACTCGACCGCGCTCAGCTAAGTAGCAGCAGCGGGGATCCTGCCTCGAAAAACCGCCGGGGGCGACCAATTCGACGCCGATTCTGGTAAGCACCAGCTCCGCGATTTTCGAATTACCCCCTCCGTGCGTGTTTTGAACAAGATGGCAACCTTCGACAACGCCGAGGTTACCCAGCAGCTCTTCGCGCGCATCGCAGCCCTTCAGGAGGAAATGCGAGCGGATCGCGAAGCGTGGCGAAACCAGTTCGAGCGAGTAACTCGACTCGCCGGAGCGCAGCACGAGATGACAACGGCGACGACGCAGCAGTCGCAGCAGTTTCTCGAGGCTCCGAAACCGCGCCCACCTGAGCCGTTCGATCCGAGCGATCGAAACTCCGACGCCCGCAGATGGATCGCCGGGATGGAGATCTACTTCGCAGCCGTCGGATGGAGCTCGCCAGTCTGGGACGGACAACGTGTACGACTCGCGGCGACACTGATGCAAGGGCCGGCACTCGAGTGGATTGGCGGCAACAGTACCTTCATCCACGGTGAAGCCACGTGGCAGCAGTTCCGCACCGACCTGCTGAAACGCTTCGAGCCGATAAATTCTAGTTTCCTTGCCCGGGAGAAAATTCATCGACACCGACAGTTCGGGAGTGTAGCGCAGTATACGCAGCAGATGGAGGAATTTTATAACCGCATTCCCGACCTGACCGAAGGGGAAAAAGTACAATCGTACCTCGCCGGGTTGAAGACCTAAGTTAAACGACAAGTCGTAGCGTCAAACAACGCGAGCTACAGTGACGTCGTTTCGGCAGCGGAGCGCTTCGACATGGTCAACGCCGGAACACGACGGGCGCACGTCGGCAGTACGCGACAGGGCGACCGCTCGGCTCACCCCACGTTCGCCGACCCGATGGAAGTCGACAGATTCGAAGGGCGGCCACGTCCGAAAAACACCAACTACACGTGTGATCTTTGCGGGGTGCCGGGTCATCGAATATTCGACTGCAGCAAAATGAAGACCGCACGCGCAGAGTATCGGGCACGCAACAGTGGCGGAATTCCTTCAGCCAATCAGAAGTAAAAAAACAGGACTCGCCAGTGATTGCGAATCTAGCTGGCGAAAATGAAAAGATCCGAAAACGGCCGCGGGATTCCAAAAAAATCAACTTCGACGAAGCTGATTCGACGCGAGAAGGAGGAAATGATGGGGGAAAATCTCCACCCCACGACCAGTCCTCGCCAGGGAAAATCGCCGAGGAAAAATACGACTCCGCGAAAAAAGACTCTGCCGAGACAGGGAAACTCATTGATGACCCAAGAAATTATAAGAATTCGTTAAAGTTATCTTATAAAGATGCTTTAATGAAAACTTATGAATTTCGCGGGGCTAGAGCCTTGGAGAAATTTCGGGAGGGACTCCAAAAGAAGCAGACAGCTGTGGAGATTATACCGGTACCGGAAAACTTGGGGACCAAATTAAGGAGTGTGGAAAGAAGCCGACCTTTCCACGGAGTCAAGGTCCTCTCCCGACACCAGCCCACAACGACTACCCGTTCCCCAGGGAAGACGTCGGTGGAGCTGAAGCAGCTCAAGAGGAAGCTGGGGGTCTACAAGAAGCTGCACAAACCCCGAACTCCTCCTACGGATGCATCCAGTTCTTCGGCATCAGTGACGCGCACAGTCGTAAAAAAAACTCCGGGCCCTGGAGAAGAGCCGTTCTCCAAGCAGCCTCGGCCAGCTGCCAGCTCAGGAGTAGACAGCAACACAAAGGTGTGTACGGAATATTGGGATGTACCCTATGACCCAATCAATGAAACTATCTTTGGGTACTCCGAGCAACGACTGCCCCTCGTGCTCGAGGTCATCTGCAAAGGACGACGCCTCCAAGCACTCGTGGACAGCGGAGCGTCACACACCGTCTGCAACAAGGCAGTAATCGACCGACTTTGGGAAGAGTACAAGCTTTCAGGATTCTCTGCAACGATGGTGGACGGCAGCAAGTTACCAGTATACGGCGAAGCAGTGCTACACCTACAAATCGGACCACTGCGCTGGAGACCTGCACTCCCCATCACCAACATCAAAGGGCTTGACTTGATCTTCGGGCGAGACTTCCTGAAAAGATTCAACCCCGAGATCAACTGGGTGAACCGCACCGCAAGCATCTACAACAATGGACGGAGAGTACAGCTACCCAATTGGGACGATACTGGAGATATCCCAGTGGAGACACTCGCACGATTCGAGAAGGATGTGAAGCGGACCGACACCGGGTTCCTGGCAATAGCAACAGAGGTGGAGAATGACGGAGAGAAAGCCTCGGAAACTCCAGAAAAAATCAAGGAATTACTGAAGGAGTTACAAGACATTCTTCCTGACGATCTTCCGAACGAGCTACCGCCATACCGAACGCATCAACACGAGATCGTGGTGGAACCGGGATCGAAGCCGACCTTCCGAGCACCATATCGGCTCAGCCCTACGGAGCTGACCGACATGAAAAAACAGATCGAGTATCTCCTAGCCAAAGGACTCATCTGGCCATCCACTTCGCCATACGGTGCCCCAGTACTCTTCACACCGAAACCGGACGGAAGCCTGCGCATGTGCATCGACTACCGAGCTCTTAACAAGCAGACCATCAAGAATAAATATCCGATACCGCGAATCGATGACCTGCTTGACCAGCTTCGGGGAGCTAAGGTATTTTCCAAACTGGATCTGCGGTCCGGATACTGGCAGATACGGATGGCGGACAACTCTATCCACAAAACTGCTTTTCGAACTCGGTACGGATCGTACGAGTATTTGGTAATGCCGTTCGGACTCACCAACGCACCGGCAACGTTCCAAGCCGAAATGAACCATATTCTGCGACCACTTTTGGACGAGTGCGTGGTGGTGTACCTGGACGACATACTCATATACTCGCGCGACATGAAGCAGCACGTCGAGCACCTGCGACGCGTCTTCGAAATTCTTCGACGAGAACGATTCTACGGCAAACTGTCCAAGAGCGAATTCGCCCTTGAAAGGGTCCAGTTCCTAGGGCACATGGTGAGCGCTCAAGGAGTTCACGTCGACCCCAAGAAAATCGAGGCCGTACGCACGTGGAAGACACCCGAGAACGTGAAGGAGTTGCAGCAGTTCCTAGGCTTCGCTAATTACTACAACAGGTTCGTGCCACAATATGCGAAAATCGCAGCACCACTCACGAATCTGCTGAAGAAGAACACGCCCTATAAATGGGAACCAAAGCACCAGGAAGCCGTGGAGCAGCTGAAACAAGCACTCATGTCCGCACCGGTACTCATCTTGCCAGATCCCGAACGCGACTACGTAATCGAAGCTGACACCAGCGACCAGGCAGTGGGGGCAGTCTTAATGCAAGACCAGGGGAATGGACTGCAACCAATCGCCTACCTCAGCAAGAAACTACACGGAGCAGAACTAAACTACCCGATACACGACAAAGAGGCCCTTGCCATCGTCATCGCCTTTAAAGCGTGGAGATGTTATCTCGAAGGACGAAGGACAATCGTCTACACCGACCACTGCAGCCTGAAATACTTGAAGACACAACCCAACCTTTCCAGGCGGCAGGTCCGGTGGATCGACTTCCTCGAGACACACTTCCACTACGACATCGTGTACAAGCCCGGCCACAAAAACAAAGCAGACGCTCTTAGCCGGCCTGCACACGTTGCCGCCATTCAGATTGAAGGGATGAATCCACTACTCAAGGGGCACTTCACACACGGGTACGCCATCGACCCCGAAATTCCCTTGGCAGAAAAGCGACATCTGCTACAGTGGGACAGCGATATCGCGTACCGGAAAGGATCAACAAAAATCTGGGTACCAAATTACCCTCCTTTGCGCCAGTTACTACTCGAATAATTCCACGACGTCCTGTACGCGGGACACTTCGGTAACAACAAGACGCTCACCGGTATCGCCAAACACAACTACTGGCCCCACATGGCAGATGACGTACAGAAATTCGTCACCTCGTGCACTACATGTCAGCGGATGAAGAGCAGCAAGCAGAAAAATGCAGGTCTGCTACCTCCTCTTCTTGTCCCAGAACAGCCATGGCAAGTGGTCAGCCTAGACTTTATCACCGGTCTACCAACTACCACAAGCGGTCATGAGGAGATCCTCGTCGCCATTGACAAGTTCTCCAAAATGGGACACTTTATCCCGACACACACCACAGCACGCACCAAGGAGACGGCCCAACTCTTTGTTCGCTACATCATCTCACAACATGACATTCCAACCACACTCGTCTCCGACCGAGACCCTAAGTTCACCAGCAAGTTCTGGAAAGAACTGATGTCTCTACTCGGGAACAAACTCGCCATGCCATCCGCCTACCATCCGCAGACAGACGGACAGACCGAGCGCCTCAACCAAATTGTGGAGCAACTCCTCCGTGCAGCCTGCAAGGACGACATCTCCAACTGAGACTTGCATCTGCCCGTCATGGAGTTTGCCTACAACAATGCTGCGCACGCCGCTACTGGACAGACGCAGTTCTTCCTCTGTTACGGACGCCACCCACTCACACCTCAACAGCCAAACATACCAGCCACAGTCTAACCCGCTCATGATTTCATCACGACCATGCACAAACTTAGGGATCGGACCCACAAGCGCCTTCTGGACATCCAGCAACAACAGAAGCGCCAGATCGATCGCCACCGCACAGACCACACCATCACCGTGGGAGACCGAGCACTACTCGACACGCGCAATCTTGACATCAGCCATCTCCCATCCAAACTGCGACCTCGCTTCTGCGGGCCTTTTCTCGTTGAAGCACAGGTCACTTCTGTTACCTTCCACTTACGCGGCCAGCTACTTGGAAGATTCACAATGCCTTCCATGTCCAACTCTTGAAGCCCTACCGAGATCACAACACAGTCTTCTCTGGACGCCAACCGCCGCCGCTGCCGCCGCCTATCCTCGTCCGTGATGAACCCGAGTACGAGGTCGAGTCCGTGCTTGCTCACCGCCGTCGACGGAATGGCAACGTGGAGCTTCTCATCCGTTGGGAGGGTTACGATCCTTCAGAAGATAGCTGGGTCTCTGAATCCGAGATGGATCACGCTCGTCGTCCTCTTCGCGACTACCTTGTCAAGCAGGGTGTTACGTCTTCCACCCAGCTTTGAGGGGGGGAAGTGTGAGAGTACGACCCCGTTCCATTCCTTTCTCCTTTCCATCTTCCCTTTCCATTTCATTCCTCTTTTTATCCTGATTCCTTTGGTCTTTATCTCATTCCATTTGGATTCCTATTCCTTCTTTTCCATAAAACCTTTGGTCGATTTATTTGGATTCCTATTCCTTCGGTTTATCCTGTTATTATCATTATATCACCGACCAGGCTCGGGATGTACAGGTACGCTATACCTAGCGTAATCCTACCGCAATCCCTTAAAGCCAATAGCCTCGCGTGGCTATACGCATGGTGATTCTATTTTCTAGAAGGGTCTATTCCCTTGGGATAGGATAAACCTGGTTACCTAATGTACTTTGGAAGTATAAAAGCGCCTTGTATCAATCGACAGTGCAACCTTTCCTCGACACATTCGATCCTGTGACATAGGGTCCTCCCCTCCCATTCCTGCAACGGCCCTCTCCTTTATCATTGACTCGAACGCATCTCGTTGCTTCTTTAGAGATAGTACTGTCCTCACCCTGTTTCCTGCGTCTATCCTTGTCGCACTAGCAGACTCTTCCGTTATAGCTGTCGCACATAGCACCACCAATCTCCCTTGATCAGATGTCCCCTCCGACTCCCTCACTGGTCTGCACATCCCTTCGTTTGCAAGGAACCTAGGGGGTGTCGACCACCTTCAGGACCGAGGCGTCACCACTACATTCCCTAGCCACGAGAGTCACGCCACCTGCACAGACACAGCCATCGGTCAGCACTTAGCCACGTTTGAGTGTGACCCAGGGTCAGGTCTTTTTACACTTCACACTGAGTCCCCGCCAACTGCTGCATTTGCCGCGGTTGCCGCGTCCTGCTCATGTCGCTCCATAACCCACCCGGCCCTTTTGTGGCACTACCGCTTAGGTCACCCTGCACTCCCACGTCTTAGGTACATATCCCATCATGGTCTAGTCACTAGTCTCCCTACATCGCTTCCTGCCCTGCCTCCGTCGGTAGCGCCACTGTGCACATCCTGCGTCGAAGGCCGTCATCACGCCGCCCCTCACTCCTCCTCATTTCCCCCTACCACAGCACCACTACAGATGCTGCACATGGACGTTTGGGGCCCTGCCCCGGTCCCTTGTCTTAGTCGGGAGCGCTACTTTCTCACTCTTCACCAAAGTGTTCCCATTAGAGCGAAAGGCTGATGTACCTACCGTTCTCCTCCCATGGCTTCTTACTGTTCGCGCCCACTACCGCCTACCTGTAGGTCGCTTACACTTTGACCGTGGTGACGAGTTCGCCTCCAGCCATAGAAAATGGGGTGCACCGACATGGACCATAGAGGTGCACCGACAGGGCCTGATCATGGAGGTAACTCGCACCTCCATGGTCCATGTCGGTGCACCCCATTTTCTGTGGCCGTTTGCCACGCGCTATGCTGCTCACCAGCTTAACCTGTGGCGTGCTCCCAGCGGCCACAGGTTTTGCCAACCCTCCTCTAGACCAGGTCTCCTGGTGACGCATTTGCGTTCCACGTCTTGGGCAGCCTTGCTTACGTCTACGACACTCACGCCGACAAGCTCTCAGTCCGCTCCCTTCCTTGTGTCTTCTTGGGGTTTCTACTTGACGATTCTGTGTGGCTATTCTTCCACCCGTCACACCACCGCTTTTATCACTCTCGTGACGTTACCTTCGACGTGATGCTAACCTACAACCGGCGCTTCCCGCACTGCAGCGCTCCTGTGCTTCCTCCTCCTCTCTTCCTTGTCACTGCCCTGCGTGTCGCACCGCTCGCGCCCCGCCTGACCCAGCCTGGTGTCTCCCACGCCACTCAGTTCCCCTTGGTTGCGCCAGTAGGGGAGTCGGCTGACTCTGGGGGACCAGCTACTGGGGGCGTGCCGGCTGTCCCTGTGGCGCCTCCCCCATCGTCGGTACCCTATGCACCTCAGCCGCCTCCTCCCTTGCCTCAACAGCAGCAGCCATCACCGCAGCAGACTCAATGACCGCAGCAGACTCAGCTGCCGCAGCAGCAGCACAGGGAGCAGTGGACTCTTAGCGTGTCGGTTCTAGAGGTGCTGGTGTTGGCGATGTTGGTGTTGGGGGTGCTGGTATTGGTGGAGTTGGTGTTGGGGGTGCTAGTTCTAGGGATGTGAGTTCTGGGGGTGTTGACTCTGGGGGTGCTGGTTCTAGGGGTGCGAGTTCTGAGGGTGCTGACTCCGGGGGTGCTGGTCTTTGGGGTGGTGCGTCCGTGGGTGCTCGTCTTGGGGGTGCTGTCTCGTGGAATGCCGGTGGCAGCCGGGGTGCCGCTGGAGGTCCTGGAGAGGACAGGGAGCAGCCGCAGCAGCAGCAGCAGGCACACCCGCCGCTGCAGGAGCAGCCGCAGTCTCCCTTCATCTCCTTGGTCTTGCTCCATGTTCCCCTGTCCGTCCGCCCGTTCCCCCTCAGGTGCATGACCATGTTTATGGCCCGTTGTTTCCTCCGGCTCGTTTTCCCCCTAGCTCCCCTACGTCCCTTGGCTTGTCCCCCATTCCTCCTCGTCCCGAAACCCCAGTTCTTCCCCACTGGGTCCGCCGCCCCTCTGGTGCTCGTCCTGTCTCTCCCCGTCGTATTGTCCACCCTATGGTCCTCCGTTCTCATGCTTCTCCAGTCCCCGTACTTCCGTTACCTCCTCCGTCGTCGCTCCCGAAGTAACCCCCTCCTCCCTCTGACGCTGCTCGTACTGCTTGTCCTACCCTCTCGTGCTTGCTTGCATCGCTTGTCACTGACCCTACTTCTCCTCATGAGTCCGTCCATGCAGACAAGCATTCTTGGCCAGCTTCACTGCAGACTCATTGTCATAGAAGATAATTGTCGGCTCCTCCAGACCAAACCCCAACTCCTCCAACAACTGCCTTAGCCATACCACTTCCTTGGCCCCATGGTGTAAGGCCATGTACTCAGTCTCACGTGAGAACAATCTCACCTCATTATGTTTCTTGGTGCGCTCAGTCTCAGCGTCGTCCGCGCACGAAGCAGCAGTGTGCCCGGTGAGAACCACTGGCCTGCGTCCTCCCAACACTAGCCCCATGCCCGATGTACTTTCTAGATAATGCAAAACCCTCTTAGCAGCCGACCAGTGCTCGGGTCGGTGTCTGCCTGTTGCAACAAAGCGAGCGATGATACTAAGAGTGTATGCGAGATCTGGACGAGTGCAAGTCATCAAGTACATGAGGCACCCCACGGGCTCTGCGTACTGACCACTAGGCTCAACCAGCTTCTCAGGGACTAGAGCCGAGAGCCTGTCTAGCAGAGGGGTGGGCTGAGCAGAGGAGAACCGAAGGCCGAAACTCTGAAGGACATGGCACACCAAGTGTGACTGTGTGAGCGTGATGGTGCGCGCTGCTCTATCCCACGAGATCTGCAGCCCAAGGTAGCGGCGCAGCTCTCCTAGGTCCGTGCAGGTGTGTCTCCTCAGAAGCTTGGCCTTCACCAAGGTTAGTGCGTCTCTGTCTTTAGTAGCGGAGTCCCTGTCATTGTTAGGATTAAGGACGGAGTCTTGGTGAACTTGGGAGCTAGAATTACTCAAAATACAAATCCGAATTTCTGATCAGAAATGTCATCTCCACAGGAAACGTCATCGACAAATACCTAGCGGTTGGAATATAAAAAAACTCGGAAAATTTGTAGCTGTTAATGCCAGCTACCATTCCCAATTCGAATCCTGTTGATTCATGGACCATTCACAACGCTATGCTTTTCGACGCACTGGGGGGTATGCTGTAGGAAAAGAATCTCAAAAGTTCAATCAAGGTTCAAACACCTCACAAGGAATTAGAGGAGCAAGAGAAAGGTTGGAAGGGAAGAGAGGGAAGAGAGGGAAGAGAGGGAAGAGAGGGAAGGTCCCAAAAGAGTCCCCAACCAAGGAAACCCCATAAGCACAAAGTTCCCTCCCTATAGGAACCCCAACTTTGACATTTGTCCCTTCCTAACCAATCCAACCAAGTTGGCCACACTTGCCAACCTAGCTTGGTTGTTCCCAACCAATTTGCAGCTGCTACGGTAGAGTGACGAATTTCCCCAACCCTCAATGGTCCCAACTCCATATTGAGTCACCCCACAACTTCACTTTGGAACTGCCGCAAGTGTAATGCAAGCTTATGAACTTTGAATCTTCACAGCTTAAGCTTTCTTGCTCCGATTGAAGCCATTCTTGTTGCGTCGGAAAGATCTTCTCAAGATATATCATCACAAATACCTACTCAGACATAATAACACAAAACACATTCCCAAACTCCAAAACACACCACACACAAATTCATGCACACGTTCAAGCCACACATGCAAGTTGAAAACATGGGATGGGAGGCAGATAGAATGTGATAGCATATGATGACATCACACAACAGTCGTCTTCGTAGACTAGGATGTAGAACGGAGTCTGGCCTGAGCAAACAAAGAGTGGCGTGTCTACTAGTAGAGCACGCAGCGTGTCGTGCCATTCTCCAGGTGCCTGTCGCAGACCGTAAACCGGGCGCCGAAGTAACCACTCGGTCATAAGAGGGAAAGTGCCAGAGAAGCCTGGCAGACGGCGTAGGTCGATTTGCTCATGCAAACTGCCCTGGAGGAACACTGTGGAGAAGTTCAGTGAGTGAAGCTCGTAGTCGCACTGTGGTGCTACGTGCAGTAGTGCCCAAGGAGTGGTCATCTTCGGGGTCAGGGCGAAGGTCTGAAAGAAGTCAACACCCTCTCGCTGACTGAAGTCTCTAGCTACAGTACGTGGCGCGCCTTGAACACCGAAAGCTCTCCAGGAGGGTGCATCACGTTGAAGAGTCATTGGCCATCGACTAAGTTCGCCCCAGATGGGGGAACTACCTCAACGTACATGCCGGTGGATCTCCAAGATGCCATCTCTGCGTCCATTGCAGCTATCCACTGAGAGGCCCAGGGTCCCAAAGTCTCCTCAGCGTAGGTGCGAGGGGTCGTGATGTCAAGAGCGTCAGGGTCACCCTTAGTGGCTAACAGCGATGAGGAGCGGTCACGGACAGGAAATCTAGCTCGTACTACTTGTCCTCTAGGGCGTCATTGCCAAGGGCAGGTGCACCCCCGACGGACGGAGGACGGGCAGGGTCAAAGACCAGAGTAGTGGCGTAGTCAAGGCGGTAGGTAGAGACAAAGTTAACGACGGCAACGACAAGAGCGTCAAGATTGGAGACAGGAATGGATGGGTCGGTGTCTACAGAGGCGACGACACGAGGAACAAGAGGACGGGCAGCATGGAGGAAGTCAGAGAACAGCGAGCGACGACTAAGGAGGCGACGGGAGAAGAGGAGCGGGAGGAGGACGAGACGCACGAGAACGGAGCAACATAGGGTGAGAACGCTGAACAGGAGAGACAGGGCGAGCATGGGAAGGACGGCAAGACCAGAAGTGGGAAGGAGGCGTCGGTTCGAGAGACAAAGGAGGAGACACAAGGGGAGAACGAGGGGGGAAACGAGCAGGGGACGAGTCTGGCAGAGGGAACACAGGGCCGTAGACAGGAGGAGGAGAGGGGAAGGCGCTGGCAGTCGGTCAGGAGAAGGAATACCAAGGAGGTGAAGGGCAAACACTGGCAACGACTGCTGCTGCTGCTGCTGCTCCGCACCCACACCAGAACCTCCAGCCGCACCATTGCTGCCTCGAGAACTCACCACGAGAGCACCCCCAGGACTAGCACCCCCAGGACCAGCAACCCCAGGACCAGCACCCCCAGAGCTAGCACCCTCCTAGAGAGGCATTACCCCCAGCGCCTATGGACCCCTGCTGCTGCTGGTGTAGCATCGGTTGCGGCTGCGACTGCTGCGGCGGCTGTGGCGGAGGAGAATTCGGGGCCGAGGGTGCAGGTGCCGCAAAAACAAGCGGCAGACACCGAACCTCAAGGCCCCCGTAGTCAGCAGACTCCTCCGCCTGGCCAACCGAAGGAAGGGGAGTGACGTGAGACACACCGGACAAGGCAGGACGGGGAGCGAGAGCTAACGGGGGGAGTGGGGTCAAGGAACAGGGATAAGGTGGCCGAGAGACCTCGGTAGGGAAAGCGGGTGTAGAAGGAGTCAGACTGGTCAAAGGTGACGTTACGTGGGTGAAAGAAGGGGTGAGACCTTGGGTGGTAAAATTGCTAGTCAGACGCGTCAAGGGGGAAGCGAAGGAAGACACAAGGGACGGTACGGGCACTGAGCTTGTCCGCGCCAGAGGCGCGAACGTGAGCGAGGCAGCCCCAGACATTGAACGCAGACGCGTCACCAGGAGACTCAGTCCAGAGGAGGGTCGGCAAAACCTATGGCCGCGGGGAGCGCAGCCACAAGTTAAGCTGGTGAGCGGCATATCGCACTACGAACGGCCACAGAAAGTGGGGTGCACCAACATGGATCATGGAGGTACGAGCCACCTCCATGACCAAACCGATGCATCGTTTAGCAACCCCATTCTGCAGTGGGGAGTTCGGCAGTGTAGACGATTGGGTGGTGCCCTCTGCACGACAGAACTGGCCAAACCGACCGGAGGCGAACTCACCGCCATGGTCGGAGTGGAGACGGAGCACTGGCAGGGCGCAGTGGACACGCGTAGCTACAAGCCACGGGATAAGAATGTCAGGCACGTCGGACTTCAGCTTCAGGGAAAACACCGTGGTGTAGCACGTGTAATCGTCTACGAGCACCAGAAAGTAGCGCTTGTGGTGCGGCCTAGGGAGGGGGCATGGGCCCTAGACGTCCAAGTGCAGGGTATGGAGTGGCGGGGTCTTGGGGGGAAATGAGGAGGAATGAGGAGCATGGCGCAGCCGGCCCTCGACGCAAGGCGTGCACGGAGACACGGACGAGGGAGGGAGGGCAGGGAGCGACGTAGGAGACCTAAGACAAGACTGTACTAGGACATGTAACGCAGACGCGGAAGTGCGGTGTGACCTAGGCGATGGTGCCACATTAGCGACGGGTAAGTGAGCGACTGACATGAGCAAGCCGCAGCAACCTGGGTCAAGGCCGCCACCTGGGGGGACGCCTCCACCAGAGGGGAAGCGGTGTCCAGCGTGAACTGGCCAGACACCGGGTCCCAGGGGAACGTGGTGAGGGGGCACCACTGGCGGCCTCTGTACAGACTGCATACTGCTTGTGTCCAGGGAACGTAATGTTAATGTCGAGGTTCTGAAGACAGCCAACACCAACTAGGTTCCTGGAGAACGAGGGGATACGCAGACCCGTTAGAGAGCTCGAGGGAACCGCCGGACAGAGAAGGGTGGTGGAACTACGTGCGACTACCGGACCTAAGAAAGGTTCAGCAAGGGCGATGGCTGCGGGGGCGGCAAGCAGCGTGAGTGTGGTGTGGTTGCAAAAGAAGCAGACGGATGCACCAGAGTCCAGCGTGAAGGAGAGCGCGGCGGTAGCGTCAGCCGGTGGAGGCACTAGAGTGGAGCCAAGGCTAAACAAGGCAGGAGATCCTACGCCTGACGCAGCAGGGGAGCCCAGACTACACACAGCGAACACACCTATGCTAGGCAACACCGGGTAATAAGGTCCACTCACACTAGAGTCATCAACATACATGGCATACAAAGTAGAGCTAATCGGAGACAAAAGAGGTCGTCGAGGCGGCAGGTAGCAGTGGGCGGCGATGTGACCAGTACGGCCATACACAGTGCCATGAAAGGGACCAGACTGGAGTTAGTACTGGCAACTCACAGATTTGATGCCGCCAACCAACATTGAGCTGCGAGGGCTGCCACCGCGGCCACTACCTCCAAAGTCGCCGCGCGACCATGGCGGCGGGTGTCCCACGGCTACTGCTGCTGCTGCTGCTACGAGGGCTGCTGCTGATGCCTCGACTGCTGCTGCTGCTGCTGCTGTGGGGCGTCAGCCCCCTCCCCCTCGCCTGCACCAACTTCACTCATGCCACCTCCGACGCCCCCCCCACCCCCACCACCCCTCCCTCCCCCTCCTCTGGGGTGGCGGCCCTTACCTTGACGAGTCTGCGCCGAGGCCGCCGCAGTGGTCTCAGTGGCAGAGACTGTCTCAGCACCAACGACAGAAGCGCCAGAGTATGGCACTGGGAGGGAGCACAGTCCTGGAATATAGGGACCGTTGAAGTACCGCTAGACTGAGCGATAGTGCGCTGGCGGGTCTCTATCGCGGACAGGGTGACGACAAAGTTGGTAAGGGTGAGGTCAGCGGGGTGAAGACTAAGGAAGGCGTCGCGGGCAGTGCCTAGGCGGTTGGGAAGGCGCATGGCTAGGAAATAAAGCGTAGCTCGAAGGGGGGGAGGCAGTACATTGAGCAGGACCTCAGTACTAGCAACGCGGTAGCTAGCCTCAAAAGTGGGCAGGTAGGTAGCAAGATCAGCGACAATGTGGAAGCACGCGAGATCAGGGAAGAACAGATGCAGGGGGAGATGGCCAGCAGAGGCACAGGAGGGAGTGGAATAGCGAGCAATGACAGCATTTAGGTACTCTTTCACAGTCTCTATGGCCTGAAAGTGGGGACGCTCGGACAGAGGGAGAGCGTTACTAATACCAAGCTGCCCACCTGTGTCACGCGACTCCCAGACAGAGCGGGCGAGCTCAATTGCTGTGAAGGCTTCACGTTGCATCGGTGTGCATCGGCAACTGCCCACTTGTGTCACGCGACTCCTAGACAGAGCAGGCGAGCTCAATTGTTGTGAACACGTTGCAATTACGTACAAACGGGGGGCGAATAACATTGCTATGTCAGTGCATCGGCGATGTTATTCGCCCCCCGTTTGTACGTAATTGTGTAGTGGAAGTTTCTCTCCAAAAAATCGAGCCAGTGAATCTGTCGTGGGTTGAGGGTCGGCTGTGTGCGGAGGTACTGTAGAAATTTGTGGTCTGTTCGTATTGTCACGTCGGCTCCCGTCAGGTAGCAGCGCCATACTTCGAACGCATGCACTATGGCGAGCATTTCTTTGTCATGGACGGGGTAGTTGCGCTCGGCTGCCTGCAATTTCCAGGACTCGTACGCGATTGGTTGGAGTCCATTGCAGGAATCCTGTAACATTACCGTGCCTATGCCGAAGTCGCTTGCGTCCGTCCAGACTTCGAACGGTCGAGATGGATTAGCGATTCGGAGGACCGGGGGTGACATCAGAAAAATTCTGAGTTCTTCAAAAGCAGCCTGCTGCGTGCCTTTCCGTAGATGGTCAGTTAAAGGTCCGGTTGTCCCCGCCATATTGGGGATATATCGCCTGACGTAATTAACGAACCCGAGAAAACTCTGCAGCTCTAGTAAATTCGTGGGCGTCTTCCAACCGCGGATGGTGGTGATCTTCTCCGGGTCGATTTTAATGTCGTCCGCTCCAACGACGTGTCCCAAAAATTCCAGTTCAGATATTAGGAACTCACACTTAGAGTCCTTGGTGATGAGCCGATTCTGCTGCAGCCGTTGAAAAACCTGGTCGAGGTCCTTGAGGTGTTGTTCCCGGGTCTTGTTGAAGATCAGAATGTCATACAGATAGACGATGACACACTTTTTGAGTAGATCGTGGAACACGCCATTCATGGTCAGTTGGAATGTAGAGGGCGCATTCGTGAGGCCAAAAGGCATCACCGTGTACTCGTAGCTGCCGTAGCGGGTTCGGAACGCCGTCTTGTGGCAGTCGTCAGCGAAAACTCAAATTTGATGGTAACCGCCTCGCAGGTCAATCTTGGAGAAGAAGCGAGCCCCGCAAAGTTGGTCTGGGATATCGTCCGCGCGTGGGATTGGGTAGTGAGATTTGATGGTTCGCCAGTTTAGCGCCCGGTAATCAATGCACATTCGTCGCCCTCTGTCTTTTTTAGGCATTACAAACGGGGACATGCTGGGTCGAATGAACCCCTTCTCCAGTAGGTAATTCAGCTGGCTCCGCAACTCCGTGCGTTCAGGCTAAGTTAGCCGCCACTGTGTCCTAACAGTTGGCCGCGTGCTAGGTTCCATATCAAGTTTATGGTCTTGGGGGCGCTCGGGTGGCAATCCGGCTGGCAGATCATCCGAAAAGATATCCGGGAACTGTTGAATCAGCGTAGCGAGCTCGGTAAAGACACTAGCACAAAGCGTGTCAATGTCCGTTGGCGTGTCGTTGTCCGTCACTTCGGCCAGATGGACGGCATACAATTGAGCTCCCCATTTCACTGCTCGTTGGAGGGTGATGTTGTTGACACGTGTCGACACCGGATCCCGCCTGCGCCAGCACGGAAGTGCGCGCCAGGCGTTTGCACAGTTCACGCTGCATTCGCCAGTTGTCTAGTTTATCCTCTTGTTATATTTTCGTACGCAATAGCGTCCGAGAAGGACGTTGCAACCGTCCAGCGTTGTCGCCAGCATGGGCATGCTGAATCTGAAATCGTTGCCGCACTTCATTCGTACCATGCGCGCTCGTTCTCGAATCGCAAGTGGTGTCCCGTCCACCAGTCGTGCTGTAGTAACGTGGATCAGGCTGTGGCTAGCCCCGCTATCCATAAATAACTGTTTTTTTTTTCCATTCACCTTGCCTTCGACCAACACAGGGTGACCTTCAGGTTTGGTCCCGTTATTCGTCAGAGTGCGGTCGATAGCATGTATCGGTACCACAACTTGGTGGGAAAGCTGAAGTTCGGGCGACAAAGCCTCGTCAGTAGGGGGCCCGTCTGCTATTGACTTTTCCCATTTCCCGGCTTCTCCTTGTCGTTCTTCGTCTTCTTGGTCACCGTTGGGCAGTATTTAGCTTGGTGACCTGGCTTGTCACATCTATAACTTAGCCCGTGGAATACTTCATTGGGTGCAGACACGCCACTGATCGTGGGGCGGGGAGACTGTCCATGAAAATGACCAATATCCCTATTGTTCTTTCTCACCCACTGCTGCAGTGCATCGGCTGCTGACTCCAGCTGGACAGCATCATCGAACGTCTTGGGCCGGGACCGTCGCAACTGTACTGAATATCAAAATGCAGCACGGTGATGTACTTGTCCCGCCTTTCCGCTTCGCTGAGGTCGTCCACTTGGTCCGCAAGTGCCAAGAATGACGCAGTGTAATCTTGCACAGTAGTCACCGGCCGCCAGTTGCGCAACTTCATGCGAGCATCGTCTGAGGTAGACGAGTGCTCAAAACGAGCTCGCAGAGCTGTGCCCCACTATTTCCACGTGCGAATCGTGGTCGTACCGAATATCGGTTCTGCCTGTTGGTTGGAAGAATCTAAAGTCCCGTCCTTCGCCTGCTTCACGCCTGCCGGAGTCCCAATTGCCAATTGTCGTCGCCACCAATCCAACGCCGGTCCTCGGAGCAACGACACGGCATACTGTAATTAATGCGTGCGTCGTCTGTATGCACACTCGCAGCCATGAAGAATAACTCCATGCTGAACAGTCACCCTTGTATCGTTGTCGTTGTCCGAAGGGTTGAACGGGGGCGGCGTGGCCGTCTTGAGCTTAATCTTCGTCACAGTCACAGTGCGCACGTCGTCCTGCTCCAACTCCCGTGCGAGCTCATCAAGAACGTTTTCGCTCGCCGCGTCGTTGGCTTCTTGCTTAACATCATTCACTGCAATTCCAGGCGACTCCTGACGCGCTTCACCACGTGTCTGGCGAAGCTCGGTGCTCTCTGTCCGAAGTCTCTCGACTTCATTGTTCAGACTCGCCATCTGGGCTTGCATTGCCTCCATCTGAGCCATGACCTCGTCGAGCTAGGCCTGAGTCATGATGCGAATACTACGCCTTTCGGGAAGGGGGAAGGTCGTGGTAAGAAACCGCAGGGGGCGCAAACGCTATCGTAGTTTCGTGAGCTAATAACTCTAGCTCATGGACAACCGCTTTGCAGCCCCGCAGGGTTACCCACGCCTTGGGAATATACATCTCTGAAAAAGCGGGGTGAACCAGGAAAGTAGCTCTGATACCATATGTTATGAATAATAACTGAGAGTGCGCGGAATAATAATGACGAGTACAAGAATGGGAACCTACCATTGTATAGCGGCAGAACCCTAGCTAGGCGACGAGCCCAGAGGGCTAGGTTGGGTACAAACGCGGTCGAAAGGGCCAGAGGCGGTGCGAGCCAGCCTCGGGGTCGCGTCGGAATCGGACCGAGCCTGGTCTTCCGAGAGTTCGGGTGTAAACGATTGCAGTACAACCCGGTAAGGAATAAAATTCCTTACACCCAGAGTAGCAAAGTAACTAGAACAAGGCAGTACAACAGGCCCCCAAATTGCAGATTGTTTACTCTGATTCAGAATTTTCCAGAGTTGTTTTGGGGGTGTACTCTGATCCCATTTGTTTTTTTCTACCTACGCTGGTTTTTCAAACTTCTTTTACCAGTCTACTTTGATGCTTCATCCTTGTATGGGAGGGGGGGGGGGGGGGCTCTGATTCCTGTAATACCGTCATTTGAGGGGGGGGTGCGAGATTTGCGCTGGTACCTCTATCGTCACCGTCAATCACGCCAAATTTACATTTGTGCTGGCGCGGCCCGAGCCGTCGGGCGGGCAAAAATTGTGCGATGGCGCCAGCACAGAGATAGCCCGAGCAGCCGATTGGTCATTGACCAAAACACAACTGTTTTCGCCAATCCAAAAGGCATTTTGATGGGCGAGGCACAACAGACGAGGCACCGCACCCATGCTGACGCGACGAGTGCTTGGTTCATTCATGCATGGACAACATCTCGCACGCCGCGATGGAGTTGCAGCTGGCAGACCCCCTCCTTCTCCATCAGTTCATTACTGACGGGGAAAACGACCCTGCTTGTCGCCCCTCCAGCAAAGCTTCACCCAAACTTCGTGTAGCCCCTCGGTTTTCTATCAGTGCGTGCTTTTTTTCCACCGCGCCTGCAGGCCATGGAGCAGGCCGGCCTCGATGAGGACGTAGACGAGGCAGATTATAACGAAGAAGAAGAAAAGTATTAGTGTGTCGAGAAGTTCCACGATGGTCGTGCCGCGCTAGAGTTCCTGTGGCAGTCCGATGCCTCCGATCGTAGCCTTCAAAGGAAGCCTAATGACGCTGCCCATGCTGATGGCGATGTGCTTGTTCTCAACGCAGCAGGCAAGATGTCTGCGTATGCAAGTCCCCTGCCCGCTGCTTCAGCTCCTGTCGTGGCACCACGCCGTCGGTGACGGCGGCGAAGAGGTTCCGCTACAGGCAAGTGATTCTGCCGTGCGCCTCCACGTCGACATGCCAAGATCCGCCTGAGCCTGTGCCGAGCCCCTCTATACCTGCGGATACACCAGAATAATCTGGCAGCAAGTCCACTGCTAGAACGAACGAGGACATCTATGCTGAGGCAAAAGAGCATTTCAAATCTTGTTGGTCTGACAGATTCCCTTGACTCATGCTCTTGAAAACTGACGATGGGCTCCCGGCCTTCAAGTGCAGTGTATGCGCAGTGCATGCAGGACCTGCAAGGCGTAATGGCAAATCGGGCAAGGGAGCTACCGACGTGCAGACCCAGTCGTTCAAGAAGCACGCCGGGACGCAGAAGCATCGCCTCGCCATGTCCAAGCAGGACGATCTCCTGCAACTGGCATCGAACCAGCAACGGATCGATATGCATCCCCTCGCGGTAGACGAAGAGAAGGAGCGAGTCATCGCGCTACTCGACTCCCTCTGCTTCTGCGCCAAGTGTAACGGACCCATGGAAACATGGATTCGTTTGGTGCGCTACCTCTCATCACGCGGTTTCAAGGGCTTCCCTAAGTCCGCCTACGGCATGTACTATAATTGGTGATGCATGCTTGTGTATGCATGTGTATGCATGTGTATGCATGCTTGTTTAATGCTTGTGTATGCATGCCTGTCGATGTCGTTGCTTGTCTCTGTCGGTCATCCCTTAACCACACATCCATCTGTGATGCCCTACCTCTCCTCGCCCCCCTACCCACTAGCTGGACTACACGACGGTGCACGCACAGATCATCCGCACGACCTCACTGGTGGAGAGCCGCTACGTGGACTGCAGAGACGACGTCACCGGCGGGCCTAACGATCGATTGACGTGGTTCTTTGCCAAGCACGGGCCCGGCAAGTCCAAGCTAGTGACAGTGGAGGGGATCGACTCCGACGGCCGACCTTCACGGTTCACCTTCGAGCTGCACAAAAAGCCCCAAGAGGACTGCCCGGGGCCCAGCGACCACGATGGGAGTGTCGTGGCGTGCATGGCTCTGGCGGAGGGCCTGGTCCGCAACCTCGACGAGCGCATAGGCGACCTGCGGCAGCTGTCAGGAGCGTGCTTGTTCAGCGTCGACACATGGCCGCCCAACGGGGACTGACAGGCACGGACGACGCAGTGCCTCGAGTGGTTCAACTCGCTCATGGTCATCTACCGCGCTGAAGACAGGGACGAGATTCTGCCAGGTGAATCACCGTCTACTCCTTCCAGTATCCCTTCGGCAATGTATCTGTTCAACAAGACACCTAACTTTTACTAACTGTGTACTGTTTCCGATATCCCAACCCTTCTCCCTCTCCTTGTGTGCCCTTGACTGAGTAGGTATAGACGAGCACAAAGCCCAGAGCGAGCTCCGCAACTTCGTCCCCGTCCTTGCTGTGCTTCCCAAGGCGGACAAGTCATTCCACGCGGGGCTGAGCGCCATGCTCAAGACGCAGGACGGGAGGGGCAGCTACCCCAACCTGGTCAACCTGTGGGTGGCGGTGGCTGTCCTTCCATTGAGCACTGTCGAGTGTGAGCGCGGGTTCTCCCGCCATAACGTCATCAAGAGTTGGCTGTGGGGGGCTCTCAAGGATACTAGGCTAGGAGATCTGATGTGCATGTCGCAGTTAGAGTATGACCCCGACTGGGAAGATGTGGTCTCCATCTGGCGGGCTTATAAGAAGAGGAAGTCCCTTAGCAACGCCCTGCCCAAGGCCAGTAGTAGCAGGAAGGGGAAGGACAAAGTAGATGATGATATGCCGGTAGCGCCTCAGCAAGATATGCAGGATATCGACTGATTCTGTGCATGTAGTGAACTGTAGTGCATTCTCTAACGAAGAACCATAAAAAATGCTCCTACAATAGTTTGGCTGTGACTCTGATTGGTCAGACAAAAAATCCATGGCTACTCTGATTTTTCAGACTTTTTCCAGGAGGTGACTCTGACACCCATACCAAGGGAAGGCAGGGGACTCTGACGAATTAGACAGGCCCAAAACCAATTTGGGGGCCTGCAGTACAAGGAACATTTAGGGTTGGAACTGTACCCTCTAAAAACACAGTTGGAAATATCTCAAAGGACTTAAGCGTTTCTGAAGTGTAACACTACACTCGAGGAAGATCGCAACGGGTACGCGAGTCAACGGAGCTTACACGAGGGGGCGGACAAAGAACGTGAAGGGACTCGAAAGGTCGCAACTGGAGGTTGCGACTGACCGTTACAACATCGCGGATGGTAACCGAAGCGACAATCGAGTCGCTGTGCGACTCGATAACCGCTCCTGCAACTGTATTCTACAACTGCTTTCTTATTTTCTATATATTGCTGTATGCTTTCTTTTTTAATCAATCATTTGTTCTCATATACTAGTACAAGGGTTCAACTACTCAACTTCCGCTGCACTACTCAAGTCTCATTCTACAACTGGGACTTAGTCTCTGGAAAGATCCTAAGGGCTTTTCTCAGCCCAACATGGTATGAGAGCTGGTCAGAGACCAAACTCCCAGCAACTACGCTCTATCTACAATCTGCGATTCAACGACTTCATTGATTACAAGTCATGGACAGCAAGGGCAAGAAAATCTCTACGGGCTCACCCAGCGCCCAAGACATTCAACCCGGCAACTCTGGATTGCATACTTCAGGACTGCAAACCGAGACCGGCGCTGCTCAAGAAACAACAGGAAGAACACCGGAAATGGTGACCCCATCACCCTCTTCAAGCGTGGATCCGAACCTTATGGAAAGGTTCTTCAGCTTCATGTCGCACTTCGACCAGCAGCAGCAGACAAGGACGCCTGCACATTCAACACAAAGCAACGGAGGGAACATGGGATTAGCGCCGATGAGCCTCGACAACTCATCGTTCGGGCGACACAATCAAGCGCCTACCTTTGCGCCTTATCACTCTTCACCGGGGACATTCGACTTCATGCCGCCCCGTGCCCAACCAACAGCAGCTGCATCACAACAAACACCAAACGAGATTTTAAGTCTCCAGGCGCAGTTTTCACACGTGATTAAACTGCAGACATCCTCACCATTCAACGGACACGATTTCTTTACCTGGAGCTTTGAGTTCGAGCTGCTGATGGAGGCTGCGCATCTCTTGGGATACTTCAACGGGTCCCTGCCATTCCCAAGCAACGGTACTGCCAAGGAGCAAGAAATATTTACTTATCAGTCACTGTTGGCGTACACAGTTCTCCTGCGGAACCTGTCACCACAAGAACAGCAGAGCATCAGAACATATCGCAGCTATGGAAACTCCGCGGAACTCGCATGGCATCATCTCAAGTGTCTCTATCAAGCAAACGACAGCGTGACACAAAGCAGACTCATGCAACAACTGACAACAATACAGATGAAGACCGGGGAAAAGGTGATGCAGTATATGAGTCGCTGCCAGACCCTCCGCGACCGCCTGCTTCTGTGCGGAGGAACAATCACTGAAGAAAGCTTCGTGACGCTTGTCCTCGCCGGGCTCGGGCCAGAATGGAGAACCACACGCTCGCTTCTTCGCGCCCACGGAAGGATATCGGAGATGCACCTCTGCGCCGAGCTTCACGCTGAACAACAGGAGATGGACCTGTTCGAAGAAAGACAACCCAGGAAGCAGCAGCAGTTAGTTTTCTACACTCAACGAAGGAACGACAACAACTACAATCGACGCGGCAAACAAGATCAACGCGACAACAGAGGAGTCACCTTCGTGCCACCGTTCTGCCACAACTGTCAGACTTCCGGACATTCCAAAGTCAACTGCACACGTCCTCGTGTTTATCGTCCAGTAGACCCACACGTCGCCTCCACTCAAGAAAGCCCTCCAAGGCGCTCTTCCACATCTGCACAAGGGACACCGAACATCATTAACTGCATGGTACACATCGACAACTGCGCACCCGGATCACCACCCACTTACGCACCAGACGAAAAAGAACTTCCGCCGCCGCGCTCACAAGGACTTGAGGTCAACCCGACATACGCTGCGGTCGCCAACGCCGAACCCACCGGGCGAAACACCTGGTTCTTGGACAGCTGCTGCGGTCAACACATGTGTTCTTCCGGACGCTTCATGCAACGAGAGCGACGCCTCACCCGCGACGTCATCATCACCGTCGCCAACAACGAAAACCTGAAAACAAACAGACAAGGAGTGGTTCAGTTACAATCCATGGAGACAAACGCTATACTTCAACTCAACAAGCTCCTCATCGTCGACAACTTGGGATACAACTTACTAAGCGTCAGCCAGCTAATGGCAAAAGGGATTCACCTGGAGTGCGACTCCTACTCCAACGAGTTTCGCCTTTACCACGGGAAGGGCGGTCTCTTCATCGGTCGTGCTCTCCTGAAGTCCGGCGTCTTCGTGTTGGACTTCGTCCCCGACCGCGGTACTACCGACAGCGATGGGATTGTGTCGTTCGCCGCCTGGACACACCCGCCGGATCTTGATCCCGACTTCAACCCCGATGGATTCTGGTACTTCAACACCATACCTGCAGCAGAGAGAACACGAGCATTAGCAGTCATCAGACAAGAAAGACAAGTACCAACAAGTGTCCCTTCCCAACCATCACCTGCAGTAGCAGCAGCAGGACCCAGCCGAGTACCACCACCACCAATCCGCGGACCGCCAACTGAAGCAGATCAACTTATGCCCATCACACGAGAAGTCTGTCGAAGTCCCGCCACGGTCGTCGCGTTCTTCTCCAACACCGACATATACCACCGCTCGCCCGGCCATCGCGCTCCCGACGACATCTGGCACCAACGACTCGAGCACCCTGCAAACAGTACAATACTGCAAACCATCCAAGCCGAAGTGTTAGAACGCAATGCCCTCCTAACAACGAGCGGCCAAGAACTTCGACGACCACGCGCACGGTGCTTTACGTGCCCCGAAGCCGATCTTCCCCACCAGTCTTTCCCATCTCATCACAACCCAAGCGCACCTGCATACGCACCGATGGAAAAAGTCTACAGCGACATTTTACAGTATGTCATCTATGTCATCACGTTTATCGACGCAGCAACACGATATGTTTGGCACTACAACCTCAAGACGCGCGATCAAGCCTTCGACGCCTTCACGACATGGCTACCCATCGCTGAACGAGAATCAGGAACAAAGCTCAAGAGCTTCCAGTCAGACGGTGCACTAGAATACCAGTCACAACGCTTCAGGACCTATCTGGCGGAAAGAGGAATCAGACGCCTGGTGTCTCTGCCCTACGCTCACCAGCAGCAGGGGGTCGCAAAACGCATGAACCGGACCTTGCAGACGACGATGCGGAAGCTGCTCCTGGGGATGAGACTGCCCACCACATTGTGGCCAGACGCGATGACACATGCAGTCCACCTGCACAACCTGTTGTCCTCGTCATCACTTCCCAACAACGCATCACCGCACCTGCTATGGACACGAAAACGGGGCAGCACAAAATTACTTGGAGTTTTTCGGTTGCATGGTACAGTACAGACCCCACACAGCCAGAGCAGGACGTTTCACCCAACGAGCACGATGGGGGCTACACCTCGGCATCGCACAACATTTTCACGCTTGGAAAATCCTCGACATACAAGACAAAACCACAGTGGCATCACGTGATGTTATCTTCTACGAGCGACCGACGCTGCAGCATTACCTGGACAACATTGCCAACACACATGACCCCACCGATGACTTCGCGGGCCTTCGTTCCTTCGCCGACCGTGCTGCCGAGGCTGACGGAGCAGAAGAAGACATACCTGGAGCCTCGGAAGCTGCCGGACCACTCCCTTTCTGTTCCGTACCTGTTCCACTCGACGAAGAAAATCCTCTCGATAGCAACAACCTCGACACATTTTACCACTTCGCTGACCAAGGTTACGTTACTCCCCACCCGGTCGACACGAATGTTTCAGAACGCATCGGCCCAAACTTCTTACCTGATCCAGAAGACGGTGACGAAGCAGCCTATTCCGGGAATGAAAATTCCCCTCGACACACACCAATGGGACTGCAGATACTCGGCCTATGGGTCTCCGTCCAGCATCCGCCGCCGCCATCTCCGCGCGAGCCCTCGACTCTGTCGCAGGCTCTGGGGGGGGAACATAAGGCGAAATGGAAGGAAGCGATGGAAAAGGAGTTAAAGGCTCTGCAAGACCGAAATACATGGAAGCTGGTACCTGCAACAAGCATCAACGGGAAGAACGTCCTCTCGGGAAAATGGGTGTACCGCATCAAGACCAATGCGGACGGTTCCACCGAACGATTCAAAGCTCGATGGGTCGTACGAGGGTTCGATCAACGATACGAAACCGACTACACAGAAACATTCGCCCCAGTCTCCCGTCACACCTCATTACGCATCCTACTCGCCGTCGCGGCCACGAAGAAACTACCACTGCGCCAAATCGACGTCGCAAATGCTTTCTTGTACGCACCTGTGGACGCTGAGATCTTCGTCGAGCAACCCCACGGATTCATCGACGACCCCACGAAAGTATGCCAGCTGATAAAATCCCTATACGGAATCAAGCAAGCCCCGCGGCTCTGGCAGCAGCATCTTCACGGTCGCCTCGTAAAAATCGGATTCCTACAGCTGCCGCATGACCAAGGCATGTACCAACTGCAAAAGGGAAGAGAGTATATCCTACTCATCGTTTACGTCGACGACCTGCTCTACATCGGTTCCACTACCGACATCGCCACCTGGTTCGAAGGGGAGCTGAAAGAGGACTTGACACTCACGGTGTCCGACGCAGTGACCCAGTACCTGGGACTGAACGTCGTCGAAGACAACTCGGCGCTCTACCTACACGCTGGAAAGTACGCAGGCACTGTCGCGAAGAAATTCGGTCTAACACCGACTACGGTCCTGACTCCCTACCGCTACGGGAACAACAACAGCACCTCCGCAAAACTCCCCGCGAAGCAAATCCAGGAGTATCAGCAGAAGATCGGCTGCCTACTATTCGCAGCAGTAACCTGCCGATCCGATCTCTCTTATAGCGCGAGCCAACTGGCGACGCATCTGAAGCAGCCAGAACAAGAAGATCTCGAGGAGCTCAACCGGGCACTACTCTACTTCGTCTCCACGCCGACGACCAGGCTTACCTACAGCAAAATAACAACACCGTCCGTACGACTACTCGGATACGTCGATGCCGACCACGCGGGAGACAAGAAAAATCGACGATCGAGAACGGGCTACATCTACCGACTAGAACCTATCGGGACTATCTCCTGGCAGTCGAGCAAGCAGGAACTAATCGCACTATCTTCAGCTGAAGCAGAGTATATCGCCTTCTGTACTGCGACCAAGGAAGGACTCTACCTACGAGAGTTGCTCGAGGAAGCAAAGATTGCGACCCTGCCCGCCTTCTCACTCCTCTGCGACAACCAATCTGCGATCAAAATCGCGAACAAGGACGGCTTCGCCAATCGAACCAAGCACATCGCCCTGGGTACTTCTTCGTCAATGATGAAATCGCGAAGGGGAGACTTCAACTCAGTTACTGCCCGACGACAGAAATGGCCGCAGACTATCTGCCGAAGAAATTGGCGAAGGCAAAATTCGATTACTGCACGCTGCTGACCGGGCAGACAAACGTCACCGGATCTGAACACGTCAGCACTCCAGAAACGAAGGGGAGTGTTGGAAATATGTCAAAGGACTTAAGCGTTTCTGAAGTGTAACACTACACTCGAGGAAGATCGCAACGGGTACGCGAGTCAACGGAGCTTACACGAGGGGGCGGACAAAGAACGTGAAGGGACTCGAAAGGTCGCAACTGGAGGTTGCGACTGACCGTTACAACATCGCGGATGGTAACCGAAGCGACATTCGAGTCGCTGTGCGACTCGATAACCGCTCCTGCAACTGTATTCTACAACTGCTTTCTTATTTTCTATATTTTGCTGTATGCTTTCTTCTTTAATCAATCACTTGTTCTCATATACTAGTACAAGGGTTCAACTACTCAACTTCAGCTGCACTACTCAAGTCTCATTCTTCAACTGGGACTTAGTCTCTGGAAAGATCCTAAGGGCTTTTCTCAGCCCAACAAACACAAACCCGTCTAGCCTATAACTTCTACATATAAGCACATGTCTAAAATGACAAGTACAACCATCAGGCTAGTGCAGACTTCGGAAATCAATCATGCGAACCATTATCCAAACAAAAATAACAGTTGTACCATGCCTCTCAACGACATTGCATCGATAAGATGAGTCGATTTGGCAGATCCAGCGGAGACACGTCTTCCCAACCCAGCCCCTCAAATCACCATCTGCCAGCAGCATCAGCCCACGAGCTCGGCGCCCCTTGGCTCTCCGTCCCATCCAGGCGTGCAAACAGTGCAGCAGCAGACCCATCACCCAGCCGCACCCTCACTCCCTTGCTCTTCCTCCCCTTGCCCTTCCCCCAACCCCCTCCTCCTCCTGTGGCTTCCCCAGCGTCGGCTGTGCCTGTTGCGATGCTGCTGATGCGGCGAGGGGGGGTTGGGGCAAGGGGGGGAGATGAGGCGGGCGGTGCAAGGGGTGCAGTGGGTGCAGTGGTGGGCAGAGAGCCGCAGACAGAGCAGCGCACAGAGACAGGGGGGTTGACAAGGGTGCACACACTGCACGTCCAATCCCCCCCACCCCCTGCTCCGTTCGCTTCCTTGCTGCTTCTGCTCCCACTGCCACTCCCACTACCCACTCCTCCCCTTCCACCCCCGCCCCCTCCTCCTCGCCCTGCTGCTGCTGCACCTGCCCCAGACTGTGTCTGGAAGCGAGAAGGCGCAGGTGAGAGCGCCGGACAAGCAGAAGTAGGAGCATGAGCAGGAGCGGGTGGTGCTGCCAAGGCAGCAAGCTCTGGCGCAGAGGTGGATGCATGCAGGGGGCGCGAGAGAGCTGCTACTCGTGACCCTCCAGCAGCAGAAGCAGAACCAGCAGCAGCACCATTACTTGCCACTCCATCTCCTTTCCCTCTGCCACCAACCCCTTGCCCCTTCCCCTTCCCCCTCCCCCCTCCCCTCCCCCCTCTCTCAGGCTCACTCCCTTCCCTTCCGCCTCCCCTTCCACCTCTCATCTCCCTCGCCCCTGCATCCCCCTCTCCCTTCCCTCCATCCCCTGTCCCTCCCACTCCCTTCCCCCCACCGCCCCTCTTACCCCCCTCTTCTCCACTCCCCTCCCCGACCCCGACTACCACTGCTTGCCTCGCAGCATGCACCCTCAGCAGCTCATCCCTCTTCCCCGCGTCAGGGCAAAGGGAAGCAAGTCGTGGAACCACATGGGACAGCCCCAGGCGACACACATGCGCGTAGTACACCACTGTCAGCATCGCTCCCGACCGCCACTGCGCCGATTTGTCTTTGAAATCCTCAAACCCTGCGCTGTTGCCCGCGCCTAGCCCGGATTTGATTTCCTCTACTAAAGCCTTGTTGGCTGCTCGGAGTGCTGCGGCTTCTTCCCCGGATAGCTCCCCAACCCGCTTGCTGCTCCGGCTCTCCTTCTGCTGCTGCTGCTGTGGCTGCGACTGTGGCTGCTGCTGCTGCTGCTGCTGCTGCTGCTGGGGGGAGCGTGTTTTCTCCTCCTGCTGCTTCTCATCGTACTCCTCCTCCCAGCTATCCTTCACCGCTCTAGTCTCTCCCAGCTTCGGAAACGCATCCGCCTGTAACACTGCACCCCCACCCCCACCCCCACTCCTGCTTCCCCTTTTGCCTGACGCCCCTGCTCCTCCTCCCCCCCTCCGCTACCACCACCGCCCCCCCCGCCACCTATCCCCCGGCCTCCCCCAGCCGCCCACCCCCCTGCAGCTCCCCCGCCCTTCCCCGCCCCCCCAAGCACTGGCCATTCCGCCCCCCCACCCCCTGCACTACCCCTTCCCCCTCCTGCGGAGGGCTGGGAGGGGGCGAGAGGACCAGCAGAGTTAAGAACTGCGAGCCCGCCCTTGATCTTCCCTCCCTTGCCGCCGGCTCTGCTGGCCTTTCCTGGGCCCCAGGTGTCAGGCGTGGCGGAGGGAGCGGCGGCGGCAGCGGCAGAGGCAGCAGAGGGTAAGGGAGGAAAGAGGGCGTCTTGCGATGCGCCCCCCACGCCTGCTGCTGCTCCTCCTGCCACGGCTGCTGCGACTGTGTTTCGCTGTGCCATCTGTCGATACACCGCCACTGACATGCCCTCGGTTAACGGCCCACTGTTGACAGCACCGCTGCCGCCAGTGGTAGCGGTGGTGCTATTGCCGGCTGGGTCAGCAGCAGCAGGGGCAGGAGAGGAGGAGGCGGAGAGGTGGGGGAACGCGTCAGGGGCGAGGAGAGGAGGGAAATGGGCAGGAGAGGAGGAGGCAGGGACAGCAGAGGATGATGGTAGAGATGACGAGGCCGAGGATAGAGAATCGTCTGCAGCAGCACTAGCCCCTCCTCGTCTCCTCGCCTGTTGTTGCTTCTGTTTCAAAGATCCCTCCCCATCCCGACCTCCCCTCCCCCTCCCCCTCCCCCTCCCCCGCCACCACCACCACTCCCCCCGGCACCATCAACTCCCCCTGCGATAGCAGCTGACTCCCTTAAAGCCCTCTCCAACTGAGATGACTCAATACTCGCTGCCACCACGGCTGCCTCGCTCACACCAACCCCCATGCCCCCCCCATACCCTCCCCCAAATCCCCCCCCGCGCCCCAGCCCTCTCCCCCCGCCTCCCCCTCGTACCCCTGTCGCCCCCCCCTGCCTCGCCCCCTCCCCCCCTCTGGGCGCAGGGAGCGGAAGTTGAAGAATTGAGAGGGGGGGATCTGTTGACAGGGCAACGGGAGGGAGGGTTGGGAGGGGGAGTGCGGGGGGGAGGGGGGAGGATAGGGAGTGCGGGGGGGAGGGGGGGGATAGGGAGTGCGGGGGGGAGGGGGGGGATAGGGAGTGCGGGGGGAAGAGAGGGGGTTGTGGAGGGAACAGGGGAGAAGCAGACGCTGAGAAGGATGGAGTATGCAAATGAAAACAAGGCACAACACAAGGGCCGAGCGCGAAGAACCCGAGGGGGAGCGACACACAGGAAGAGGATCAAACGTGTCAAAGGGGTTGCATTGACATGGCAACAGACAGTATGCATGATACTCCCTTGTTTCTGGAGATTCCGCGAATCCATCTCAACCGACACACAGAGGACCAAACGTGTTGCGTTGACATGGCACGGGACTAAGGCTGTAAAACGAAGACCGGTTCCGAATTCGAGTTCCGTAAACGAATATTAGCCGAATAATGGCCAAAAAAGTATTTGGCCGAATACCTCTGATTAGACGAATATGAATACAGTTCGAAAAGTGGCAAATAGTTCCAAATACGAATCGAATTCCAGTATCGTTTGATGCTGCATTTCTTGCATTTGTGCATGTAAGGTTAAACCCCCCGGCATATGGTCAGATCGTCACAAAAGGCCCACAATTCTTCACGATAGTAGCGATGTCCACAGGTGTAAAAAATAGGGGTGTATTAGATGCCATGATGACTTACAAAGATGACTCCTTCCAACCCGCCCTTACCTGCACCTGCAAATTTGTCACATCGCTGCATGCTAGTAGCATGATTTCGCTCCACCCGCTCAATTTTTAAACGCTGACGAGGTTGAAGTGGTTTTGTGTGTGCTTTTATTACTGCCTCTCCTTAGTGAATTTGGGTACTTCTCGAATAGTCGAGTACTCGTCGAATAGCACTCTCACGTATTTACCGAATCCGGTTATTTGACAGTCAAATGTTTTCGAATATTTGGTTGGTATTCTACTCGCCAAATACCCTTTAAACGAGTCGAATACGAATAGTATTCGAATATTGTGCTATTCATTTTCACCCTAACATGGGACTGCAACGTGCATCTCGATTCTCAAGTTCTCAACCCCTTTGCGAGGAATCACCTTTCCCTGATTCCTCTCCTTCCCCGCCCTAGCCCCCTCCCGTTTCGCCCCCACGCCCGACTCTCCCCCATCCGGATCACCCTTAACTCTTCCCCAATCCAACCACCTGCCCCCACCGCCCCAATGCACGCGCCTGACCCCCCTCCCCCCAATCTTTGTACCTGCAGTGCTCGGTTGCGCTCAGCGCGCTTCATGTTGCCTGCATGCTGCTGCGCTATGTGTTGCTGCAGGTGAGAGGGGACGGGACGGGGAGAGACCCAAGCGGGTGGTGGGGGGTTTGGGGTGGGGGTAAGGTGCTCAGTCGACGTAGCGGTCGCATGCAGTGACAGCAACACACACTCCGAGGGTCGGTGCTGTGAGAGGGTGGGGTGGGGTGGTGTGGGGTGGTGTGGGGTGGGGTGGAGGGGAGACGAAGGTGCATAACACGAGTGGAGAATAACTGGGAAGAAACCGTGACTCGAGAAAGGAATCCCCCGGCGGGAGTGCCTCAACCAGCAACCGCCCACCCACCCACCCGCCCGCCCACCCACCCACCCACCCACCCACCCGCCCGCCCACCCACCCACCCACCCACCCACCCACCCACCCACCCACTCACCCACCCACTCACCCACCCACTCACCCACCCACTCCCCACTGCAAATGCCACTCCCCCCTGCCGCACCCCTCGCCTATCTTGAGCTCCATCTCCGATTGAAAGAACCCACCGTCTCCCCACAACCACCCCCTGCCACAGCCCCTGCCACACCCCCTGCCACACCCACGCACGGTCTCACCAATCCCCCCTGCCGCACCCCTCGCCTACCTTGAGCTCCATCTCCGATTGAAAGACGACGAATTTCTTCTCCAAACACTCCCTGTCCTCGCACATGTGGTGGTCGCCGCGGAAGTGCGTCTGGGGAGGTGGAGAAGCACGGGTAGGGACGTAGGGACGAGGGCGGAGGTAGGAAGGGGGGGAAAGAAGACAGGAGGAGATGAAGATTGGTTGAAGATCACATTCTGACGATCGCACCAAGTCCTCCTCGCATGCGCAGTAAGGAGTCTCTTTTTGAGGCGCCGCAAAAATAGACTCCTCGCATGCGCGGCGAGCTGACTTCTGAGTCGACTCAAAAGATTGCACCAAGTCACCAACATAAAAGTGGCCTGGTCACCCAGGAACGCGTATGGCAAGGGGAGGGGCGAGGGGAGGGGAGCTGGGAGCCAAGAGGAGAGCGGAATAAAAGGGGGATGGGAATGCGGGAGGAGATGTGGGAATGCAGGGGGAGATGTGGGAATGCAGGGGGAGATGTGGGAATGCAGGGGGAGATGTGGGAATGCAGGGGGAGATGTGGGAATGCAGGGGGAGATGTGGGAATGCAGGGGAGGATGTGGGAGTGCAGGGATGGGAATCCGGCAAGGGAACCGAAGGCACACCAAGGCGTGTAGGCATTTCGTGTACTTTGCGTTCACAAGGGGAGGGGGCACGGGGGGGTGGTGTGAGGGGGAGGAGGGGGCCAATAGGTGTTAACAGGGAGAAACAAGGGTGAAGAGTACGATGCTAGGCGCACAGGGCCAGAGTACGATGCTAGGGGCACAGGGCCAGAGTACGATGCTAGGGGCACAGGGCCAGAGTACGATGCTAGGGGCACAGGGCCAGAGTACGATGCTAGGGGCACAGGGCCAGAGTACGATGCTAGGCGCACAGGGCCAGAGTACGATGCTAGGCGCACAGGGCCAGAGTTCTATGCTAGGGGCACAGGGCCAGGGTTTAGGAATCGGTTACCTCGAGATCAACGTAGGAGCGAAAATACTCGTAGTTGCCAGGGTTGGCGCTGCATTGGGAGAGAGAGGGGGGGTGGGATGGGGTGGGGTGGGGGGGGCCGGGGGGAAAGAGGGGGGAAGGGGGAGAAGGGGTGGGAAGTGTGGCGGGGGGAAGGGGGGAAGGGGTGGGAAGTGTTGGGGGGGGAAGGTGAAAGGGAGTTGTGGCCATGCATCACACACACATGCATCACACACACACATGCATCACACACACACATGCATCACACACACATGCATCACACACACACATGCATCACACACACATGCATCACACACACACATGCATCACACACACACATGCATCACAAACCCTCAAGGTTATACTCTCCCCGCTCTCCCCAAACCCATGCACACATGCACAGACAGGCAGACATCTCCCTCCCCCCTCACCGCTGGCAGATGTGGCACGTGAAGTGCTCCGTGAAACGAGCTGCTCGTTGTCGCCACAGAAGTGCAGGATGAAGAAGTCACTCCGCCCTGCCCTTTAAAGCTCCTCTCTCTCCTCTCCCCCCCGCCCCTCCCGCCCCACTCCCACACCCCCTCTCTCCCTCCCTCCTCCCCCCTCACCGCTGGCAGATGTGGCACGTGAAGTGCTCCGTGGACATGTGGTGGAAGAGCTCGTTGTCGCCGTAGAAGCGCCGCCAGCAGAAGTCGCAGCGCGGGTGCCCCTTGAACCCCCCGCGCTCCTCCTCGCTGCTGCCGTCCACCTCGGGATCGCCGCCCGCCTCGTGCCGCTCCACCTGCTGCCGCGTGTACAGCCGCTGCTCCGATAGGAAGACCTGCAGACGAGGGGGAACAGAGAAGAGAGGAAGGGAAAGGGATGAGACGGGGGGGTGAGTATTGATTCGCCTCGTGCCGCTCCTCCACCTGCTGCCTCGTGTACACCCGCTGCTCCGACAGGAACACGAGGGGGGGGAGGGCGGGAGGAGGAGAAAAGAGGAGACGACGGGGGAAAGGTGTGGCAGAGGAGGGATGAGAAGGGTCACAGCGCAACCCACCCATCAACACCTCTCGCCAGAACATCGTTTTCCCCCTAGCCCTCCCACATCAACTCCCCCCCACCCTCTTCCCTCTCGTCCCCTTTTCTTCCCCTCCCCGCACCCTTCCCCCCCTCCCCCCCCCCTCCCGCCCCTCCCCTTCTCTCTGCGCACCTTGCGCCCTTCGAGACACAGCTCGCACATGCCCACGTGGTGCGACTCTTTCAGGTGTCTCTTCAGCGCGCTCACGCTAGGAAACGACAGTCCCGGCGGCGGCGCGCCTTTGCCCGCGGACGGCGGATGCGCTCCGCCAGCGGCGGCGGCGGCGGCGGCGGGCGGGGATTTGGCGCAGATGGCGCAGGTGAGGCGCGTCATTGCGCGCATGGCTTTGAAGTGCGCCTCGTCGTCGAAATACGCGCCCATGGCGCTGTCGTACCAGTACTCGCCGCCCCCGGGTCGCCCGGGCGTGACGACGAGCGACGGCAGCGCTGCGAAGTCGAACGACGTTCGCGTGTAGTCGCCCAGGGCCTGCGACGAGACGAGGCAAGCGAGAACAACCGGGCGACATTCGCAAGGAAGGCAGAAAGGGGAGAGGGATGGAAGCCGAGAGGGCGGGGTTGATTTATGAGTCGGGGAGAGGGCCTCAGAAATGGGCGGGGTAGAGGGGAGACAAGGGAGCCATGGGAGCCATGGGAGCAATAAGTAGAAGCTTGGCGCAGACGAGAGCTGAACGCTTCGAAGGGTGGATCGGAACGAGGAACCAGCGGAAAAGATAATACGAGGCTGGCAAAATTCGAGAAGACCGGAAGAGAGCAGAGGCGTGTGGCCATGGGATCGAATGAGATCGAATGGGATCTAATGGGATCTAATGGGGCTGGACGGGATTTGAATGGGATCGGATGCGATAGGATGGGATGGGATGAGATGGGATGGGATGGGATGGGATCGGATAGACATTGGTGACAACGACGGCGAGCGAAGACTGCTTGCAAATGTCGTATAGGGATTAAAGGTGGGCTGCGGAGGCCTTACTTCCATCTACGGCTTGTGCGGTCTGCTGGTGCGGTCTGCTGGTGCGGTCTGCTGGTGCGGTCTGCTGGTGCGGTCTGTTGGTGCGGTCTGTTGGTGCGGGTACCTTGGTGACGACGACGGCGAGCGACGACTGCTTGCAGATGCAGCAGCGCTGGTCGGTCATGACGACTCGCAGGCGCGCGACGCACATGGAGCACACGTCGCGATGCCCGCACGGCCCGATCGCCACCCACTCCAACGGCTCCGCGCACACCGCGCAACAGTCCTCCATGCCCGCGGCTCGACGATCCCTTGGCTCGAGGATCCCGTGGCTCGACTAGCTCGTCCTGCTGCGCTGATGGAACGAGCGGCGATGACCAGAAGCCGGTGGTGAGGTGACGCCGATAGGCGTGAGGCGGTTTAGATAAGGGAACCGAAGCGCTGATCGGCCGATGGACGGACGGACGGATCCTAGGGGGGGGAACTGATTGATTGGCTCGACGGGATTCCGGAAGACGAGATATGGCAAAACGACGAGATGTGAGAGGAATGAGATGCGAGGACGAGGTAACGAGGTTTGAGTGGCTGCGTGAATGCATAGATGTGGTAGCAAGCGGAGAGAGGTTTTGGCGAGGTTGTGGTGGGAAGATCTGTGGCGAGAATCTCGAGGTACCATGGCTGTGCAGCAGCCTGACAAGCTTGGCGGGTACTGTATTGGTTCGTTTATGTCTAAACACCAGTCTCAGCTAAGAGCGATACCCGAATGGCCCACAGAAATGAGGCGTTATGCGACCGTGGCTGGGACGGTTTTACAGTATCGATGTTTGCGATTTTCTGCGATGGGTATGCGACGAATTTTGCCAGCAGAGCGAGGGTGTTCGTGGCTGGGTACATGGCACACGCAACATCACCGCCGCGGCTACGTCGTCAATTCTTCGCTAATGTGAAGTTCGCTGCAGCACAAAGTGTGTAGTGAGCCCAAAACTCGCCACATAATGTTACGCACGGTTAACATCATAAAACAGGAAAGCACCAACCCTAAAACGGGTATACTTCAGCTGCGGAATCCTGACACACCACTGAGCTCCCAAAGCTGGCCCAATCCTGTCTTCTCTCAAACGCAGCCATCCGCACCTCGTAGCCCTAAGCGCGCCGAGTTCCGCACCTCGTAGCGCGATCCCGCGTGACGGTCTGCAGCAGGCTAATCTTTGCGCACTGTCGTTCGGGGCGGAATGGGCGGCGACAGCGGGGGAGACCACGGAGGGACGTCCGGGGATCCCGGCACCGGCAGCCGATGCAGCAGCGCTTGCGGCATCCGCGGACGCGCAGGCTGGCGGAAGGCGGCGTGGTTCGCGGCGCACGTATGCGCGGCGGTGTGCGTGCGCGCGGGTTTGGCGCAGATGGGGCTCGGGCGGTGGCTAGAGACGCGGCCCGAGGTGGTCTCCACTATTAACTCTCGCGCCGCGTGTAAGAATTGCGACAAGCGCGCGAGGCGAGGGTGAAGGGGTTAGAAACCAGCAAGGGCGGAGCGGGAGGAGGCATGGGGAGAGAGTACGGGGGGTGCTGTCCCGCGTGCCGAATGCAGGGGGTGCTGGCGCGAGACGGGCGTGGGGAGGAGGGGAGAGGAGGGTCCTGGGTGTGTGGGTGCAGGGTGGGGGGGGAAACGTGGCACGGTGATTGAGGATAGAGGGTGACGGAAAGCCGATTTTCGAGGATTAGGGGCAGAATCAGAAGAGGCAGATGCATGCATGCATGTGGATGGCAGGCTCTGCATGGCTTTGGAGGGAGTTTTTGAGAATTCTTAAAAACACCAGGCTCTGCATGGCATCATGCATGGCAATGGCAGGCAGGCATGGCATGGCATGGCATGGCACGCGTTGCACTTGCACACCCAGGGCTGGCCTTTGGGAACCATGAATCATCATGCTCCGGCCATGGTTGAAAGGGCGTCTGTAGACTTGGGTGCCCCTCTAGATGATCCGCCTCTGCCGGCGCTGCACTGCATTTACTTGCCTGCATCCCTCCTGCCTTGGCCACGCCTCCTCTGCTCTCCGCCTTGCCACATCCATCCCTGCTACAACACCCGTCCCGCCCGCACCCGTACCTCGCACACATACCTCCGTGCAGTGCTGGAAGCGCATTGGCTCATGGACCACGGCCTCTCGCCTTACTCTGGTACGCCATCGCCCTCATTGCCCCATGCCCCCATGTCCCCATGCCCCCATGTCCCATTGTCCCCATGCCCGCATGCCCCCATACCCCCATGCCCCCATACCCCCATGCCCCCATACCCCATGCCCCCACCATGCCCGCATGCCCCCATACCCCATGTCCCCATGGCCCCATATACCCCATGCCCCCATATTCCCCGTGCCCGTGGACCCCCCAAACCCCATACCCCTATGCCGGCATGCCCCCATGTCTCGATGTCTGCATACCCCATGGCCCCATGGCCCCATGGCCCCATGGCCCCATGCCCGCACGCCCGCATCCTCCATACCCCGATACCCCCATGCCTCCATGGCCCCATGCGTCGAGCGGAGTTCCTTGTCGTCACATGCCACGGAATGTCTGCCTCGTCCAACATCCCCCTCTCCCTCACTCTCCCCACCCTTCCTTCTCCCCCTCTCATCTCCTCTCCTCGCCTCCGCTTCTCTGCACTGCAGGCCCTCACTTCCAGGCTTCTCCCGTCCTGCTGCTCCTGCCGCCCTGCGTCCTCTCGCCTCTCAGCTTGTACGGTGACGCGTTTCTCACACTCACTCACTCACAACCCCGCCCCCGTTTCTCTTTCCTCCCCCCACCTCCCCCTTTTTTGTTTGTTTTCCGCACGCGTCGATTCCCCCATCCCTTCGCCCCTTCGTATGCTCTGCCTGTCCACATCCGTTTGCAAACCTTCCCCATTCCCCTTCTCCTCATCCCCCTCTCCCCATCGCATGCTTGCTGATTCACTCTCATTTCTCTCTCCTCTGCTTCCGTGCTTCCCTCTCCCCCGCCCTCCCCACACTCGTTTCCCTGCCCACACCCCTACACCCCAATACCCAATACAGCACTCTCCTTCTAACCGTATCTGACATCCTAGCAGCTGTTCTCCTCATCCTCTCAGGATCCCTCCTCCACCCCTCCTCTCCCTCCAACCCCTCCTCTTCCCCCAACACCTCCTCTCCTCCCCCCCCCTCTCTCCCACCACCTGTGGGCCTTGGGGCGTGGAGCGCCCTGCTTCTCCTCTGGAACCCTCTCTCTGCCGCTGCTGCCCTCGCTGGTGCCGCCTCCTCGCTCTTCTTGCTTCCGGTTGCCCTTGCACTCACTGCTGCTGCTGCTGGTACGTGCTGCGCCGTTTCTGCAATCTCGTCTTACCCTACCCTACTGCCTCGCCACTTTCCGGCGAAGCTCCTGCTGCTGCCACCGGCGCTGCTGCCACCAGCGCTGCTGCTTGTTGCTTTTCCCTACCTCTGGCTCTGGCTCTCTCGTCCTATCGCTGATAAAGGCTTGCGTCTACGCACTTCCTTTACCCTTCTCCCCCCCATCCCCATCCTCCACACCCCTCCCCCGTTGTCCCCCTTCCCCTCTGCTCCCCCCCCGAGTGGAGCAGGCAATCCGCCTCTAGCAGCCATGGGCATGGCTCTATCCATCGCCCTCTCTCCTGCCTCTGTTGTGCTGATAGTGCCTGTACGTATACCGTCTGCCCTTTGTCCAGCCACTATCCATCGCCCTCTCGCCTACCTCTTCTGTGCTGATAGTGCCTGTACATATACCATCTGCCCTTCGTTTAGCCACCAGCCCTCTCCCTCTCTCCTGCGTCTGCCGTGCTGATAGTGCCTGTGCGTATACCGTCTGCCCTTTGCCCAGCCACTAGCCATCGCTCTCTCTCCTGCCTCCGCCCTTCTGCCAGTGCGCGTGCCCCTCTCGTTCCTCCTTCCCCACATGCTGAATGCGTGCGGCTGTGACTTGTCCATGCTGAATGCCCTACCCCTTCGTATTCCCCTTCGCAGGTCCTGCTGCTGCTACTTAACGGCCGTTCCTCAACCGCCACGTCTCCTCCCCTTCCTCGCCCCTCTCCCCTGCATCGCAACCCCCTTCTCTCCCCCTTCCTCCTCTTCCTCGCCCTCTGGTTACTCGTGCTTTCTGCCGCCTGCCACCTGCTGCTGCTGCCTCATGGAGGGCTCCTGCCAGCCCTTTCCCAGTAATGTCTTCTCCTTCACAGTCTCTCTCCCCTACCCTACCCAACCCCCCAACACCCCCCCCCCCCCCCTCCGCTCCCCCCCTCTGGCTTACTAGCTTCCCTGCTTGTTCAATTGGGGCCTAGTGGCACGGGGGCTAGTGGCAGGGGGGGGCCTAGTGGCACGGGGGACGGTGGCAGGGGGGACGGTGGCACGGGGGCTAGTGGCACGGGGGCTAGTGGCACGGGGGCTAGTGGCACGGGGGCTAGTGGCACGGGGGCTAGTGGCACAGGGGCTAGTGGCACGGGGCTAGTGGCACGGGGGCTAGTGGCACGGGGGCTAGTGGCACGGGGGCTAGTGGCACGGGGGCTAGTGGCACGGGGGCTAGTGGCACGGGGGCTAGTGGCACGGGGGCTAGTGGCACAGGGGCTAGTGGCACGGGGGCTAGTGGCACGGGGGCTAGTGGCACGGGGGCTAGTGGCACGGGGGCTAGTGGCACGGGGGCTAGTGGCACATGGGGGCTAGTGGCACATGGGGGCTAGTGGCACATGGGGGCTAGTGGCGGCACATGGGGGCTAGTGGCACATGGGGGCTAGTGGCACATGGGGGCTAGTGGCATGTCATACTTGCTCTGAGCCTGGTGTGCTGTCTCCCCCAAGCTCACCTCATATTGAGAGTGTAAAGTGAATTAGGGACCTGACTCCTGAGGGGGTGTACGTACGTGAGCAGAAGAATAACGAATCCAGCCCCCCCTGCGAGTAGAGCACGAATCGTAAGGATGGAAGCCAAAAGAATGCGAAGAGGATGGATGGTGACGAGGCGAGCAAAGCCGAGCGAAAGGGAAAGCCAAGCAACCAAAGCGTCAACCGTGTCTTCAAGGAGCCGATGCTGGCTAGATCTGCCAACGTGACTTTTGAGACGACCCAGAAGTCACCTTGACTCAAACGGCATAAATCAAAACCAAGCAACCAAAGGGGCATGCTCGTTGTTAGATCTTCCAGGCCTGGTTGTTTGTATTGAGCATGCTCCTTGTTAGATGCTCCCTTACTGCTACCGACCACGACTGATTCTACCAAGACTGGTTTTACCAAGCCTGCCACTCCCATCTCTCTCCCTCCCTTTCCCTTTGCTCCTGTTTCTCCCTTTTCTCCCTTTCACCAGAGTTTTTCCGTTCGCGCTGCAACTAACAGACCTCACGCCTAATCTCGGCTTGAGGTGGTACGTGTCTCCTCCCCACAAACGCTTGCATCCCTTTCCCGGTACGAGTAGTCTATTATTGAGGCGCCTAAGAATATTTTCGGCCTGAGGTGGTACGTATTTCTCCCCCACTAATGCTCGTATTCCTTTCCCAGTACGCCAGCCTTCAGTATTTTTTCCTACGGCCTTCTCACCATACAGAAGCCTGGTGCGTAGTATCACATCCACCACACCCCTGGCGTGATAATACGTCCCAGGATTGGCTTCTCCACATCCTCTCCTGCACCCCGATTAGGTTTTTTTTTGGCCGAAACCTTTGCCTACATCCGTCCCTTCTCATAACACACAATGGAGTACAATTTCTTATGAAACACAATTCCTTCTCTCTTGTTCTCGCCATACCAAATCCATTCTGGCTCGTCTCGTCATATTGCATCCCCCCCCCATGCCACCTCCCTGTCAGGTATTTCTTTGCTGAGGCCTTTGCCTACATCCGCCCCTTCTACTCCTTCGTCTTCTCCGCCTCGCTGCTCCTCGTGCTGCCCCCTCTGGCCCTGCGCCTGCACCGTCGCCCCTTCTTCCTCGCCTTCGCTCTGCTCCTCTTCACCCACATCGTCGCTCCTTACCCCGCTGTACGTCACCCCTACCCCACCTGTTGGTCGACTTCAAAGCTACCCCGCTGTACGTCATTTTCTGGCCTTTACTTGACTTGAAAGCTACCTCGCTGTACGTCATGCCTTTGAAGGGCCTCAGCAATTGATTTTTGAGTCAACGCAAGAGTCGCCCCTTCTTCCTCGCCTTCACCCTGCCGCTCTTGTGCACATCGGTGCCCCCTACCCCACCGTACGCCATGCCTTCTTTATAGTCTTCTTTTCCAGTCGAATCAAGAACCACCCCACTGGAAGTCATGTCACGTCTTTGAGGTGCCTCGGAAGTCAACCGGACAATTCAAAGGCCTTCACTCTGGGCTACGGCTACCTCCCTGCCTAAAATAAAGCCCTGCCCTGCCCATGTCAGAAGCTGTCCTGCCCCACTGCCTTTCCTGCTTGCTCCTGCCTAGATGTCTCCTATCCCCTGCACCTGGCTTGATGATCCATTTCTCCACATAAATACTCCCAATATTCCCTGCATACGAAATACCCTGAATCTCACTCTTCCCTGGGTGCACATGACTTTGCCCTTCATGGTCCCCCCTTAGCATGGCTCTCCCCCTCTCCCATCCCATGTGTGGATTGCAGGTGGGGGAGTCGGGCGTCATTCTTTCCCTGCTGCCACTCTTCCTCCCTCACCTCTCAGGTGCCTTCCCCCACTCCCCCCCTCACTCACTCATGCCCACGCACATGCTCATGCGTGTTTCTTCAACTGTGTGGTCAAGGTGACTTTTTAGTCGACTCCAACTCACTCATGCTCATGCCTGTTTCCTTTCCTCAACAGTGCTGTCACTCCCGCCCCCGCGTCCCCACGTCCCCACGTCCGCGCGTCCCCATGTCCCCACGTTCTGCTCCCTGCCTGCCGCATGCCATTTGCAGCGCCCCACAGGCTTCCCTGAACGGTCCTTCGCATTAGATAGTCACTCAATCCGCACAGGCTTCCCACATGCCTCCCCAGCCTTTCGTTCGTCATGCAGCCATGCAGCCATGCAGCCATGCAGCCATCCAGCCGTGCAGCCATCCAGCCATGCAGCCGTGCAGCCATGCAGCCATGCAGCCGTGCAGCCATGCAGCCATGCAGCCGTGCAGCCATGCAGCCATGCAGTCATGCAGCCATGCGGTTTGCATTGGTCATATTCCTGGGCTACCTCCATCTTTAAGGCGCCTGCTAAATAAACCACCTCCTAGTGAATACCCGTCACAAAATACCTCCATGCTTCCTAGGCTCTTAAAACCCATGGTCTCTCTTCTACCTTTGCCTGGCATGCTCCCGTCGTGATCCCCACAGCAGCCGTGCCCTTTGTGCTTGTCATATTCCCCCGCTACCTCCTACTGCACACCATGCTTCCAAGGCGCTCCAAAGCCGTAATCTTTCTAATGCCTTTGCCCGCCCGTCATGCGCCCGTCTTCCTCCTGTGTGCACCCGCATGCTTTCGTATGCTCCCCATTGCAGCCATGCGGTTTGTGTTTATCATATTCCTCGGCTACCTCCTAGTGCACACCATGGGCCCTACCATGTGGGACCTCTGGATCCTCAAGGTGAGAGAGCTGAAGGCACTGGCAGGCACACCATGCCCCCCCCCTCCTCCTAGGGCACACCATGCCCCCCCCTCTTGGCTACCTCCTAGTGCACCGTGCACGGTGCACACCATGGGCCCTACTATGTGGGACCTGATCTCATCTTGTGGATGCTCGAGATGATAGAGCTGAGCTGAAGGCGTTCGTGCGCCGGCTCAAGGCGCCCAGAACCTTTGCCACCAGCTGCTCTCCTCTCTCCTTCCCTCTCCTCCCTAGTGCCCACGATGCGCCCGCATCCCGTCTCACTAGAGCGCTCCCGTCTCACTGGAGCGCTCCCGTCTCACTAGAGCGCTCCCGTCTCACTAGAGCGCTCCCGCCTCACCGGAGTGCTCTACCCTCTCCTTTCCTCTCCTCTCTCTCACCTCTCCCCTTCTCTCCCCTCTCCTGTACTCCTCTCCTCTCCTCGCCTCGCCTCTCCTCTACTCTCCTCTCCTCGCCTCTCCTCTCCTCTCCTCGCCTCTCCTCTCCTCTCCTCTCCTCGCCTCTCCTCTCCTCTCCTCTCCTCTCCTCTCCTCTCCTCGCCTCTCCTCTCCTCTCCTCTCCTCTCCTCTCCTCTCCTCGCCTCGCCTCGCCTCTCCTCTCCTCGCCTCGCCCCTCCTCTCCTCTCCTCGCCTCGCCTCTCCTCTCCTCTCCTCTCCTCGCCTCTCCTCTCCTCGCCTCTCCTCGCCTCTCCTCGCCTCGCCTCGCCTCTCCTCTCCTCGCCTCTCCTCTCCTCGCCTCGCCTCTCCTCTCCTCTCCTCTCCTCTCGTCGCCTCTCCTCGCCTCTCCTCTCCTCTCCTCTCCTCTCCTCTCCTCTCCTCTCCTCGCCTCTCCTCGCCTCTCCTCGCCTCGCCTCGTTTCTCCTCTCCTCTCCTCTCCTCTCCTCTCCTCTCCTCTCCTCTCCTCGCCTCTCCTCTCCTCGCCTCGCCTCTCCTCTCCTCTCCTCTCCTCGCCTCTCCTCGCCTCTCCTCTCCTCGCCTCTCCTCGCCTCTCCTGGCCTCGCCTCGCCTCTCCTCTCCTCGCCTCTCCTCGCCTCTCCTCTCCTCGCCTCGCCTCTCCTCTCCTCTCCTCGCCTCTCCTCGCCTCTCTTCTCCTCGCCTCTCCTCGCCTCTCCTCACCTCTCCTCGCCTCGCCTCTCCTCTCCTCGCCTCTCTTCTCCTCTCCTCTCCTCGCCTCGCCTCTCCTCTCCTCGCCTCTCCTCTCCTCTCCTCTCCTCTCCTCTCCTCTCCTCTCCTCTCCTCTCCTCTCCTCGCCTCTCCTCTCCTCTCCTCGCCTCTCCTCGCCTCGCCTCGCCTCTCCTCTCCTCTCCTCTCCTCGCCTCTCCTCTCCTCGCCTCGCCTCTCCTCTCCTCTCCTCTCCTCGCCTCTCCTCTCCTCGCCTCGCCTCTCCTCTCCTCTCCTCTCCTCTCCTCTCTTCTCCTCGCCTCTCCTCGCCTCGCCTCTCCTCTCCTCTCCTCGCCTCTCCTCGCCTCGCCTCGCGTCTCCTCTCCTCTCCTCTCCTCTCCTCTCCTCTCCTCGTCTCTCCTCTCCTCGCCTCGCCTCTCCTCGTCTCTCCTCTCCTCGCCTCGCCTCTCCTCTCCTCTCCTCGCCTCTCCTCGCCTCTCCTCTCCTCGCCTCTCCTCGCCTCTCCTCGCCTCGCCTCTCCTCTCCTCTCCTCGCCTCTCCTCTCCTCTCCTCTCCTGGCCTCGCCTCTCCTCTCCTTGCCTCTCCTCTCCTCTCCTCTCCTCGCCTCGCCTCGCCTCTCCTCTCCTCGCCTCTCCTCTCCTCTCCTCTCCTTTCCTCTCCTCGCCTCTCCTCTCCTCGCCTCTCCTCGCCTCGCCTCGCCTCTCCTCGCTTCTCCTCGCCTCTCCTCGCCTCGCCTCTCCTCTCCTCGCCTCTCCTCTCCTCTCCTCTCCTCGCCTCGCCTCTCCTCTCCTCTCCTCTCCTCTCCTCGCCTCTCGTCACCTAAATGCCTGGTTCAATCAAATGCTCCACTCTTTGGTGAACCACCCCAGACTTTTTCAATGCACCATGCGGTGGATCCCCCAACTCTATGTTGTAGTGCCGGCATAAGCGCCTTCCTCACCTGTGTTTGCCATGCCATAGAAGCATGCCAAATGCCAACCATTTTCTTATCCCTTTCTTGATCTTTTATGCCCATCTTCTGTGTGTGCAGAGCATTGGTAATGCCAACTTCTTCTTTGCTGTTGTGCTCATCTTTGCTGCTATTCAAGTGAGTGTTCGCAAATCTTACACTTCTTAATTTGTCAAATTTGGTCCCTGAGCTGATGGGTTTGCTTGATGAGAGTTAAGTCTCATTGCTGATGAGTTAAGGGGTTGAAGTGCAGTACTTTTCTTGCTACTTGCTCTTTTTGTGCTCACACTATTATTTACTCAACCTTTTGGCAGGGATTGCTTTTGGTGGAAGCTGTCCATACAGTGTTGATGCATGATCGCACCCTCAAGAAGCTCAATCTTGCCTCACGTTTGCTCCATGCAGCATAAAATTTTGTAACAATCATTGTGAGCTATGGGATTTGTTTGTTAAGTTGAAGCAACTGTAAGCTGGAATCTAGATACTGTTAAATTATATACGGTAAGTTAGTATATCATTGTAGGCTTGGTAGGCTTACTGAACCTTACTGTAGAGGGTACAACATCCCTCCTTGTATCCCTCTCTCTTCTATTCTGATCCTCTTTTCTCTCCTCAACTATCCTAGGACCTAAAACCTCTCGCCATTTCCATGGCTCCTAACTCCTACATAAACCTCATGCCATTTCATGGCTTCCTAGCTAAGCTAGTCTTGTGACAGATACTGTCAAACATGTCTATGTGTTATGTTTGTATAGACTGTATAGGGTAGCCTCTTAGAGGGTACAACACTTAGCTATATTGTGTGTACTCTCTCTGTATCAACTACACTTCAATTTCTGATATGGTATCACGCGTAGGTAGGATCCCCCCCCCCCCCCCACCTACCGCTTCCGCTCGCCCCCCTAGCCCCGTCGCGACCCCCCCCTAGCCCCGTCGCGCCCCTTCCTGGGACCCGTCGCGCCCCTCCCTGGGCCCCGTAGCGCCCCTCCTGGGCCCCGTAGCGTCCCTCCTGGGCCCCGTAGCGCCCCTCCTGGGCCCCGTCGCGCCCTCTCTGGGCCCTGTCGCGCCCCTCCTGGGCTCTGTCGCGCCCCTCCCAGACCCCGTCGCGCCACCCCCTGGGTCCCGTCGCGCCCCTCCCAGGCCCCGTAGTGCCCCTCCTGGGTCCCGTCGCGCCCCTCCCAGGCCCCGTAGCGCCCCTCCTGGGACCCGTCGCGCCCTTCCTGGGCCCCGTAGCGCCCCTCCTGGGCCCCGTCGCGCCCCTCCCAGGCCCTGTAGCGCCCCTCCTGGGACCCGTCGCGCCCCTCCTGGGCCCCGTAGCGCCCCTCCTGGGCCCCGTCGCGCCCCTCCCAGGCCCTGTAGCGCCCCACCTGGGACCCGTCGCGCCCCTCCTGGGCCCCGTAGCGCCTCTCCTGGGCCCCGTCGCGTCCCTCCCAGGCCCCGTCGCGCCCCTCCCAGGCCCCGTCGCGCCCCTCCTGGGCCCCGTAGCGCCCCTCCTGGGCCCTGTCGCGCCCCTCCTGGGCCCCTGCAGCGCCCCTCCTGGGCCCCCCGTCGCGCTCGCCCGGTCCTGTCGCACCAGCCTGGCCCCGTCGCCCACGCCCGGCCCCGTCCTGCTCGCCCGACCCCGTCGCAGCCGCCCGGCCCCGTCGCATCAGCCCGGCCCTGTCGCGCCCGCCCGGCGCCGTCGCACCGGCCCGGCCCTGTCGCCCCCGCCTGGCCTAGTCGCCCCTGCCCGGCCCCGTCGCGCTCGCCCGGCCCCGTCGCCCCGGCCCGGCCCTGTCGCACCAGCCCGGCCTTGTCGCGCCCGCCCGGCACCGTCGTGCCAGCCCGGCCCCGGCGTCCTCGCCCTGCCCGGTAGCACCTGCCCGGCCCCGCTGCCCCGGCCCCGTCCTCCTCCCTGGTACGGTTCCCCCCCACCTTGCCCAGCACAGCCCTGCACCGTACCGCCACGCACCACCCTGTACTGCCTTACACCGCACTGCACCGCACTGCACCTCACTGCACCGCACTGCACCGCACTGCACCGCATTGCACCGCACTGCACCGCACTGTACCGCACTGCACCGCACTGCACCGCACTGGACCGCCCTGCACCGCACTGTACCGCACTGCACCGCACTGCACCGCACTGCAACGCACTGTACTGCACTGCACTGCACTGCATCGCCCTGCACCGCACTGGACTGTTCCTGATGGCGGCGGAGCTTCGCTTCGACGCTGAAGGTCAGCCCCTAGAGTTCAAGGCGTGGCTTGCCGACCTCCGCCGCCAACTCACTGGCCAGCGGCAGGATGGTGAACCGCTTTCCGCACATCTTGACGGTACGCTCCCCTGCCCAGACCCTCCTGCTATTCTGCCCGCTGACCCCACACCCACTGAGCGTGAGTCTACTGCTGCCACTGCCCGTGCGCGCTCTGTCTGGCTTTCTCGCGATGCTGTCGCCCAGCTTGCCATTAGCAACGCCCTCCCCCCGTCCGAGCGCCCTCGCTTTAGATCCCTCACTACTGCTCAGGCATACTTAGATGCTGTCATCAAGCGCTATTCCACCCCTCCGGCTGCCTCGGTGGGTCGCCTGGTCCTCCCGCTGCTCTTTCCTGACCTTGCTTCGTTCCCCACTGTCTCTGACCTCGCTGCCCACCTGCGCTCGATAGAGGAGACCTGGCGCGCCGCCTGCACTGACGCACAGCTTAGAGCCCACCAGCCGCCCATTACCTCTACCCTCTACCTGCTTGCCACCCGCCTCCCTGACCGCCTTGCTGTCGCCCGCGACCGCTTCCTTAGTGTTCACCCCGCAGACCTCACCCTCACTGACTTTGTCGACACCCTGACTGTGATAGAGACCCGTCACCGCTCCATCGCCCAGGCGAGCGGTGTCGTGCCTGTCCCTATCTTTCAGGGTTGTGCCCCCGCTCAGTGCACCTTCTCCGACGGCTCTGCCGCAGTGGCTGAGACTGCTGCTGCAGCGCAGGCCCGTTCTGGGAAGGGCCGCCGCCCCAAGGCTTGGCGCGGCGGAGGGGGCGGCGGGGGTGCGGGCGGGGGTAGTGGTGGGGTCGGGTCGCCTGGTGCTGGAGCGGACGAGGGGACCCTGCCCAGTCCAGCTGAGTCGCCGCCCCTGCAGTTGCAGCAGCCGCCGCAGTCGCAGCCTTCGCAGCAGCCGCAGCAGCCGTTGCAGACGCGGCAGACGAGTGTCCTCCCGCCAGGGTGGCCCGGCGCTGGCGGTGGACGGGCGCGTGGTGGTGTGCCGCGTGGTGGCTCTGCCGGCGGGCGTTGTCAGTACCAGATCCAGACCGGTCCTCGCCGCGGCTTCGTTTGCGGTAGGATCGGTCACTCCACTCCCCTCTGTTTTCGTCGCCTAGACGACCTCTTTCGTCAGCGCTTCGGCCCGTCGCCAGACCTCCCGGACTGGCACAGTTTGCTTAGTCGACAGATTCAGATCTTTGATATGGACATGGATGCCATTGTTTCTGCTCTGCATGTGATGTATGCTGATGACTCTAGTGTGCTTCCGGCTTATTACTCACTGTTGCCTAGTGTAGGTGTGCCTAGTGTACCCTCCCCTGCTGCGTCAGGCGTAGGATCCCCTGCTTTGTGTAGTCTTGGTGCTTCTGCCGTCGTTCCGTCGCCAGCCCCCTCGGCTTCGCTTTCCTTCACCTTGGACTCTGGCGCCTCTCGGTGTTTCTTCCGCGACTCCACCACCCTGACGCCGCTTCCTGTTCCTGCTGCCGTTTCTCTTGCTGACCCCTCCGGCGGTCCGGTAGTCGCCCGCAGTTCCACCACCCTTCCCTGTCCGGCGGTTCCGTCGGGCTCTCTTACAGGTCTGCATATCCCCTCGTTCTCCAGGAACCTAGTTGGTGTCGGCTGCCTCCAGGACCTTGGCGTCACCACTACGTTCCCTGGTCACGAGCGGTATGCTGTCTGTACTGAGGCCGCCACTGGTGCCCCCCTGTCCACGTTCCCCCGGGACCCGGTATCCGGCCTGTTCACTCTGGACACCGTGCCCCCCCCGGCTGGAGCGCCCCCTCAGGTGGCTGTGTCTACCCAGGTTGCTGCTGCCTGCTCCTATCGCTCCCTCACTCACCCGACCCTCCTGTGGCACCACCGCCTAGGTCACCCTGCGCTCCCGCGTCTGCGTCACATGTCCCAGCACGGTCTTGTCCTTGGTCTCCCAGGTTCACTCCCCGCGTTTCCCTCCTCCCCAGCTCCACCTTGCACGCCTTGTGTCGAGGGTCGGCTTCGACGTGCCCCTCACTCCTCCTCGTTCCCCCCTACCGCCGCGCCGCTGCAGACCCTGCACCTGGACGTCTGGGGCCCCGCCCCCGTCCCTAGGCCGCGTCGCGAGCGCTACTTCCTTGTGCTTGTCGACGACTTCACTCGTTACACCACAGTCTTTCCCCTGGAGCGCAAGGCCGACGTGCCTGGCGCCCTCATCCCCTGGCTTGTCTCTGCGCGTGTCCACCGCGGTCTCCCTGTCTTGCGTCTTCACTCAGACTGTGGTGGCGAGTTTGCCTCCGGTGTCCTTGGTCGCTTTTGTCGTGCGGAGGGCATCACCCAGACGTTCACCCTACCGGACTCCCCACAGCAGAATGGGGTCACTGAGCGACGCATCGGTTTGGTCATGGAGGTCGCTCGCACCTCCATGGTCCATGCCGGTGCACCCCATTTTCTGTGGCCGTTCGCTGTGCGCTACGCTTCTCACCAGCTTAACCTGTGGCCGCACCCTCAGCAGCCGCAGGTTTCGCCGACCCGTCTGTGGACTGGGTCTCCTGGTGACGCGTCTGCGTTCCACGTCTGGGGCTGCCTTGCTCACGTCCGTGCCTCCGGCACGGACAAGCTCACTGCCCGCACTCTTCCCTGCGTCTTCCTCGGTTTTCCCCTTGACGCGTCCGACTGGCACTTTTACCACCCGCCGTCTCACCGCTTCTTTCACTCTCGTGACGTCACCTTTGACGAGTCCGTCTCCTACTACCGCCGCTTCCCCCACCGTGGTCCCCGGTTACCCCCCCCTGTTCCTGGTCACCCCTTCCCCGGTAGTCCCTGCCCCTCCTCCTCCTCCTCCCCGTCCCGCCCCCTCTGGTGTCTCCCACGTCACCCCCCTTCCGTCCGTGGACCCGGTTGAGGAGTCTTCTGACTCTGGTGGCCCTCCGGTGCAGTCCTCGCCCGCCGCCCCTCCCCAGGTGTCCCCCCCCCAGTCCCCTCCTCCGCCGCCCCTGCCGCCGCTGCAGCCGTCGCCGTCACCGCTGCCGCCGCCGTCGCCGCCCCCGTTCGCTGACTCTGGGGGTGCTCGTCCCGGTCGCCCTGCGGGTGGTCCCTCTGGGGGTGCGGGTGTGGAGAGTGCCGGTGGTAGCCGAGGAGCAGCTTGCGGTCCAGGTGTCGCCGTTGTGCCGCCGCAGCAGCAGTTCCCACCGGTGTCCGCCCTTCGCCTGCTCGGCCTTCCGTCCCCCGACCCTGCGTCGGTTCCTCCCCGCCCGTCTCCTCCTCTTCCTGTCTACGGCCCTGTTTTCCCTCCGCCGGACTCGTCCCCGGCCCGTCTCCCCCCTCATTCCCCTCCTGTGTCCCCTCCCCTGTCTCCTGACCCGACTCCTCCGTCCCACGTCTGGTCTCACCGTCCCTCCCGTGCTCGTCCTGCCTCGCCTGTCTTGCGCTCCCACCCTATGTTGCTTCGTTCACACGCGTCTCGTCCTCCCCTTCTGCCGTCGCCTCCTCCGTCCTCCCTTGTTGTTGCGCCCCCCCCGCTGTCCGACTACCTTCGTGCCGCTCGTCCTCTCGTTCCTCGGGTCCTTGCCTCCCTCGTTACCGACCCGTCTGTTCCGGTCTCGTGCCTTGACGCTCGTGTCGCTGCTGTCGCTGACTTCGCCTCTACCCGCCGCCTTGACTACGCCACCGCTCTGGTCTCTGACCCTGCCTGTCCTCCGTCTGTCGGGGGTGCTCCTGCCCTTGGCAGTGACGTCCTGGAGGATCGCCAGTTCGAGCTTGCTTTCCTCTCCGAGGCTGCTCCCCATCTCTGTTCCATGCTACTAGTCCCTGAGGGTGACCTAGACGCTTTCGACATCCCGACCCCTCGCACTTACGCTGAGGCGACTTCGGGACCCTGGGCCTCGCAGTGGATAGCTGCCATGGAGCAGGAGATGGCATCTTGGAGATCCACCGGCACCTTCGTCGACGCAGTTCCCCCGCCTGGGGTGAACGTAGTCGATGGCCGCTGGCTCTTCAAGGTGAAGCGCCCTCCTGGAGAGCCGCCTGTCTTCAAGGCGCGCTATGTGGCTAGAGGCTTCAGTCAGCGCGAGGGGGTGGACTTCTTCCAGACTTTCGCTCCGACCCCGAAGATGACTACTCTTCGGGTTCTGTTACACCTAGCTGCTCAGCGTGACTACGAGCTTCACTCACTTGACTTCTCCACTGCCTTCCTTCAGGGCAGTCTACACGAGCAGGTCTACCTGCGCCGTCCTCCGGGCTTTACTGGCACCTTCCCTCCTGGGACCCAGTGGCTCCTGCGGCGCCCCGTCTACGGCCTGCGCCAGGCTCCCCGTGAGTGGCACGACACTCTGCGTGCTACGCTTGCTGACCTGCAGTTCTTTCCGTCTTCTGCAGACCCTTCACTCTTCGTTCGTGCTGGCCAGACTCCGTTCTACATCCTCGTTTACGTCGACGACCTGGTCTTTGCCACAGCAGACAGGGACGCGCTGGCCTCCGTGAAGGCAGAGCTGCTGAAGAGACACACGTGCACTGACCTTGGAGAACTGCGCCGTTACCTTGGCTTGCAGATCTCCAGGGACAGAGCTGCGCGCACCATCACCCTGACTCAGTCACACTTGGTGCGCCAGGTCCTTCAGAGGTTCAGCCTTCAGTTCTCCTCTGCACAGCCCACCCCTCTGCCTGTAGACCACAGGCTCTCCGCTCCAGTGCCTGAGGAGTTGGTAGAGCCCAGCGGCCCCTACGCAAAGCTGGTGGGTTGCCTCATGTACCTGATGACTTGCACTCGCCCAGATCTCGCATACCCTCTCAGCATCCTGGCTCGCTTTGTGGCCACAGGCAGACACCGACCGCAGCACTGGTCTGCCGCTAAGAGGGTTCTGCGTTATCTTGCTAGTACATCGGGCATGGGGTTAGTGCTAGGAGGACGCAGGCCAGCGATCCTTACTGGGCACACAGACGCTTCGTGGGCAGACGACGCTGAGACTCTCCGGTCTACCCAGGGCTACTGCTTCAGCCTTGGCTCAGGTGCCGTCTCGTGGAGAGCTACTCGCTCCTCGTCTGTTGCACAGTCCAGCTGTGAGGCTGAGATCTACGCCGGTGCCATGGCGGCACAGGAGCTCCGCTGGCTGACCTTCTTGCTCACTGACTTAGGTGAGCGGCCTAGCTCTGCCCCGGTCCTGTTCGCTGACAACAGGGCCATGATCCTCCTGTGTCAGGAGCCTCGACTCGAGGGCAGAGCGAAGCACATTCAGCTGCGGTACTTCCTCCTGCGTGAGCTACAGCAGCGACGTCAGGCTCGCGTAGTACACTTGGCCTCAGGTGCCAACACGGCTGATATCTTTACGAAGGCACTTGCGCCTAAAGATCATCAGCGGCACTGTGTACAGCTTGGTCTAGTTCCTGTAGCCTCTCACTTGCTAGGACCTTGACTTTGTACTGTCCTTTATATGTATACTCAGACTGGACTTGTGTCCTCTCCCAGTGGCTGGACTAGTAGTGCCGCCCTGCTCTTGTGCTTGCCTTGTCTGTACTCCTTCTGACTGGTCGCTCAGACCCTTGTCTCAGAGGTTGGACTAGTAGTGCCGCCCTGAGCTGTTTGTTTAGGACTTTCCCCTATGCAGTCTAGGGGGTGTGTCAAACATGTCTATGTGTTATGTTTGTATAGACTGTACAGGGTAGCCTCTTAGAGGGTACAACACTTAGCTATATTGTGTGTACTCTCTCTGTATCAACTACACTTCAATTTCTGATAGTTTTGTCAAATAAACATATAGTTCAGTCTGTCAGAAACCCAGCCACTAACCACTGGGTTAAAAGGGCTTGTTAAATAGCGGGTAAGTGCGCCCATAGCCCCCCAGGCTCTGCACCTGTGGCCCTTCCCCGAGGATCTCAAGGGCAACCCCAGCGGGTCACTCAACACCCCCCCCCCCCCCCGCTGGGATAGGTGGAAGACACGAGCGCCTCTGCAGCGCTGGCACTGGGAGTTGAACCCAAGACCTTTGGCTCTGATACCATGTCAGAAACCCAGCCACTAACCACTGGGTTAAAAGGGCTTGTTAAATAGCGGGTAAGTGCGCCCATAGCCCCCCAGGCTCTGCACCTGTGGCCCTTCCCCGAGGATCTCAAGGGCAACCCCAGCGGGTCACTCAACACAGTCTACACATATCTTGGTAGTTTAGATATGTTAGGTGTTGGAAATACCTCGAAGACTTGAGCGTTTCTGAAGTGTAACACTACACTTGAGGAAAGTCGTATCGAATACGCGAGTCAACGGAGGTTACACGAGGAGGTTGGACAAAAGAACACGAAAGGACGAAGGAACTCGAAGGGTCGCAACCGGAGGTTGCGACTGACCGTTACGACTGCAAGGGTGGTAACCGAACCGACAATCGAGTCACTGTGCGACTCGATAACCGTTCCTTCAAGTGTATTCTAGAACTGCTCTATTCCATATTTTGCTGTATGCTTGTTTCTTTTAATGAATCACTTGCTCTCACATACTAGTGCAAGCAGGGCCCTAGATTGGTTTTGAGGCTTCCTGATCCATCAGGATTCTCCCTACAGAAAAGTCTGAATTTTCAGGGTCCCCTAAAAAAAATTCCTGAGCCATCAGAATTACTTCAAATTTTTTTTACTGATTTCTCAATCTTTCTGTACATGTTATAGTTCATGAATTATGTGTGTTCAAGTCTTGGTTGTTGGGGGTGCTGGGAATTCGTAGCGAATTCGCGCGTGGGGCGAGATTGGGGGATGGGCAGGAAACGACAATTGGTGGGGGGGAGAGGGGGGGACGGGCTGAATACGGAGGGAGGTGACGAGATTGCAGGGGCGGAGGGAATCTCCCTCGCAGAGCCCTAGGGCAGGCGCACATCAAGCAAATTCGGCCAAGGGCCAGCAATTGCTCTCACACAGTCCTCAGCACACATCGAGGCGAAAACATGGCTAAGGGCCGATGACCTCCCTCACATGACCTCCAACATACATCACGGAGATTTTTTTTACCAAGGGCCAATCAGTGCCCTCACACAGCCTCGGGGGGTGGGGGAAAGGGCGGGGGAGAACCTCGAAATTCTTGACTGCCCCCCCCCTAGACACGCTTTTGGAAAGGACTAAGACCCGCTACAATGCTGAGAAATTCAGGGTTCGCTAAGAAACCTTGCTGAGCGATCGGAGTTTACCCTTACAAAAAGCCTGAAAAAACAGGGTGTGTCATTTACGAAACCCTGCACAATCAGGGTAAGTATTGAGAAACTCCCTGTTTTTTTCCTGAATCAGGAAAATTTTCCTGAATTCTGGGGGCCTGAGTGCAAGGGTTCAACTACTCAACACTTCCGCTGCACTACTCAAGCATCTTGTACAAGTGGGACTTAGTCTCTGAAAAGATCCTAAGGGCTTTTCTCAGCCCAACATGGTATGAGAGTTGGTTAGAGACCAAACTCCCAGCAACAACGCTCTATCTGCAGTAAAGCACATCAAGAGATTCATCGATTATAAGTCATGGACAACAAGGGCAAGAAGTCTTCTACGGGCTCACCCAGCGCCCAAGACACTCAACCCAGCAACTCTGGACTACACACTTCAGGACTACAAACTGAGACCGGCGCTGCTCAAGAAACAACAGGGAGGGTACCAGAAATGGTGACCCCTTCACCCTCTTCAAGCGTGGACCCGAACCTTATGGAAATGTTCTTCAGCTTCATGTCACACTTTGACAAGCAGCAGCAGACAAGGACACCTGCGCATTCAACACAGAGCAACGGGGGAAATATGGGATTAGCACCGATGAGCCTCGACAACTCATCATTCGGGCGGCACAATCAGGCGCCTACCTTTGCGTCTTATCACTCTTTACCGGGGACGTTCGAGTTCATGCCGCCCCGTGCTCAACCGACAGCAGCTGCATCACAACAGACACCAAACGAGATATTGAGTCTCCAGGCGCAGTTTTCACATGTGATCAAACTGTAGACATCTTCACCATTCAACGGGCACGACTTCTTTACCTGGAGTTTTGAGTTTGAGTTGCTCATGGAGGTCGCGCACCTCTTGGCATACTTCAACGGGTCCCTGCCATTTCCAAGTAATGGCACTGCAAAGGAGTAGGAAATCTTCACTTATCAGTCGCTGCTGGCGTACA
>BQMB01000033.1:0-77252 GCA_027943415.1 Closterium sp. NIES-67
CCCCTCGTCCTCCCCACATCTCCCCACCCCTTTTCCCCAGGCGGCATCCTCTGACGAAGCCGGTGGCCCTAACGCTGTTCAAGGCGCGGCTGAGTCCAGCCCCAGAAACCCTCTCCATCACGTCCCATCACCTGCTGTGCTCCCTGCCGCTCCATCCCAGGAAGGTCATCTGATCGCAAGTCAGCGGCGGGTCTGACCCTCTCTCCCCTTCCCCCCCTCCCTCCTGCCAGGCAGCGTCGGAGAGCAAGTCAGCAGTGGATCTGACGCTGTTCAAGACGCAGCTGCTTCCGGCAATAGATCCCCTCATATCTCTTCCCAACCCCCCAAACCCCCCCTTCCCCCTCTCCTCCCCCCCCCCTTCCCCCTCGTCCCTTCCCCCTCTCTCTCCCCTTCCCGCCCTCTCCCCCCCCCCCAGGCGGCGTCGGAGAGCAAGTCAGCGGTGGATCTGACGCTGTTCAAGACGCAGCTGCGGCTCGCGACGGAGCGCATCTACGTGACAGTGCGCGACTCCATCAACAACGAGCTGCAGGGCCACTTCGGCAGCGGCCACCTCGTCGGCCAGGTGGGGTGGGGCGCATGGGCCGGGTGGGGCAGGTGGGGCAGGTGGGCGGGTGGGGTACACAGGGGCTGAGAGGGGGAAGAGAGGTTAGTATACGGAGAGGTACGTGAGGACGAGGCCAGGTGGGGGAGATGAGGAGGAGCGAGTGCAAGGCACAAAGGGGCTGCGTTCTCTCTGTGTTTTCAATCACCATGCAGCGGCCACTCCATGGTGTCAAACCTACTACCACTTCCTCTCCCTCCTCTCTTCCTCACTTCACCACCCATCCCCTCCCTACCCATCCCCACGAGACCCCTTGCAAGGCGTCAGCCACCCCCACCCCCCGGTCCCGCCTCACCTGCGGGGGCTCCTCTGGGGTTGACCGGTCATCTCTCCCGTGCTCAGCGGGCAGCATCTGGCAGCAGATGCTAGACTCCCAGGGGAACGCACTGTCCATTCCCCCTCCCTTTGCCCATCTCCTTGCCTTTCCCCCATCGCCCCCTCACCCAATGGCCCCTCCTCTCCCCCCACTCCCCCCGGGCCCCCCAAACCGACTCCCTTCCGCTCTCCCTTCCCCTACCAGACCCCCCGCAAGGCAGCAGCGACCCCAACCCCCCGCTCCCGCCGCGCCCGTGGGGGCTCCTCCGGGGGCGACCGCTCCTCCCTCCCGCGGTCAGCAGGCAGCATGCGGCGGCAGATGCTGGACTACTGGGGGAACGTGCTGGAGACGGTGGGGCACATGGTGGCGGCGCTGGAGGACAACCACGTGCCCGTGTTCCTCATCCAGCACGTGCTCAGGCAGCTGCTGTCGTATGTCGACTTACGCGTATTCAACAGGTGAGCAGATGGGGGGAAGCGGGGGGGGGAAAGTGGGAAAGAGGGGGGGGGAAGAGGGAAGGGGGTGGAAGGGGAGGGGTGGGGGGCGGGGGGGGGGCTGGATATGACAGTGGGGCACATGGTGGCAGCACTGGTGGATGACCATGTGCCTGCGTTGTGTTTCTCATATGGCACGTGCCAAGGCATTTGATGTCGTATGTCGACCTCGCACTAGCTTGTGTCGTGGCTTGCATATCATGGCATACAGCATGCCGTATCATATCTCTATTACTGTAATACCAATGGCACGACGAGCTTCCACCATGGCCCCTCCCTCAATTCCATCCCCTGCTCTCTGCCCCCTCAATACTGCCACAACCCCTCCCTGTTGTGTCCTCCTTCCCTCCCCCCTCCCCTCCCCCCTCTCTCCCCCCCTCTCAGTCTGATGGTGCGCAGCCAGTGGTGTCCGTGCAACTTCAGCAACGGCGAGACCATAGGGAAGGGCATAGGCAAGCTCCACTAGAGCCCTTCCGACCTCCCTCGTTCCGCCCCTTCCACACACCCCCCACCTCCCCCGTCCCCGCCCCCTCCCTCCCCCCCCGCTTTGCAGCCTGATGGTACGGAGCCAGTGGTGTCCGTGCAACTTCAGCAACGGCGAGACCATAGAGGAGGGCATGGGCAAGCTGGACCGCTGGCTCACGGACCTCGAGATGAGCCACGCCAAGCGCGCACAGGGCGAGCTCCCAGGGCTCAAGGACAGCCTGTGCCACGTGCGGCAGGCCGCGCTGCTGCTGGTGAGACTGCCCTTGCCCCCGGTGTCTCGCCTCTTCTTCCCGTCTCCCACTGTTGCTGTCTTCCCATCCGTTCTCCCCGAGCTCCCGGGCGTGAGAGACAGCCTCTGCCACGCCAAGCGGCTGTGCTGGTGCTAATGAGTGCCCCGCTCCTCCTGCGTTTCCTCCCCTTTCATCCCTTGCTTTCCGTGTTTTGTTCGCATCTCCCTTGCTTCCCTTCTTTCCAACTCCCCCCCACCCCAGTGTGCAGTTTCTCTCTCAAAAGAACAAGTCACAACGGGTGTTGCAGACTGGATATTCTCCAGCTTCAAACACCCCCTCTCCCCTCCCCTCCCCTCCTCTCCCCTTCCCCCCCCCCCCCTGCCCCGCTTTTCTTCCATCCTTCACCCTCCCCTCCCTGCAGACGATGAAGAACAAGCACCGTGCGACGGTGGACGACGTGCGCAAGCTGTGCCCCGACCTGAATGGGAAGCAGCTGGGGAAGATCTGCCTGTGGTACCAGGACGAGAAGTACGGCACGCTGGGCTTCGACCCCGACGTCAACTACGAGCTCAGCGACCTGGCGGACGACGACGACGCCGAGATGCTCAAGGACGACGAGAGGTGAGAGAGGGGAATGCGTTTGTGTTTGTGTTGGTGTTGGTGTTGGTTCTGGTGGTAGTAGTGTTGGTATTTGCAGCGTGTGCGCGCCTGCATGTGAGTTTGGCCCCGACGTCAACTACGAGCTCAGCGACCTGGCGGATGATGGTGATGCCAAGATGCTCAAGGACGATGAGAGGTGAGACAGGGGGATGCGTTTGGCTGTGGGCAGCTCTGGGTGCGTTTGCACGTGGAAACCTGTTTGTGCATGCTTGTGTGTGTGTGTGGGGGGGGGGGGGGTGTGAGTGCGCGTGTATGAGAGTAGATAAGTTTGCGTCTGTGCAGTGAATGTCCGCACACCCTTCACTCTCTCTGCCCTCACCCTTCAGCCGTCTGCACTGTGCCATTCGCCATCGCTGGTCTAGTCTTTGATGGGAGAAATCAACCTGGGCGGCATGCCTCTCCCAGCTTTACACGCCGGACCCACACGTCCATGCCCCCTCCCCATCCCTACCTTCAACTCGCCCTCCCCTGGCCCCTCCCCACCCCCCTCCCCCCTAGTATGCCATTCGCCGTTTTTTATGGCCCTGATGGCATGTCATCCATGCGCGCATGCAACCCCAACCAGGATGAGAGTTCTCAGTTAGCCCATGGTGGGACCCACAATCCCATGTCCCCCTTTCCCCCAACCTCCCTCCCCCACGTGTGTGCTGTGTGCCATCACAGCCTGGTGGCATCCATGGGCGACATCCATCTAGCTGAGGCGCCTCTGCCAACCTAAGGCAGGACCCATGCGTCCATGTCCCTCTCTCCATTCCTACCCTCACCCCCTCCCTCATCCCCCCTCCCTACCCTCCCCCACACAGTGTGCCGTTCGCCATCACGGACCTGGTGGCGTCCATAGGCGACATCAACCTGGACGAGGTGCTTCTCCCAACCACACACAGGGCTCACACGTCCATGTCCCTCTCCCCATATCTACCTCCCTCCCCCCACTCCCCTCCCCCTCCCCTCCCCCCCCAGTGTGCCGTTCGCCATCACGGACCTGGTGGCGTCCATGGGCGACATCAACCTGGACGAGGTGCCTCTGCCGCCCGAGCTGAGGCGCGACCCGCACTTCCGCTTCCTGCAGCCCACACCCAGCGAGCCCCAGCAGCAGCAGCAGCAGCAGCAGCCCAAGATCGCCGCCACCAGGAGCGTGACACTCGCCACGCCCACCCGAAGCTTCTGGGGCTGATTGCACCGCACCGTACCGCACCGTACTGCACCGGACCAGACTGGACTGAGCCGGACCGCAACGCCCGCTAGGGGCACGTAGTGGCTTGAGGCCAGGCTGGTGGGGTGGTGTTGTGAATGCAGGGTGGTGGGGAGAGGGACTGCTGCCACGCCCAGCACATGTGCTTCTACGCCCAGAGGGGCAGTTCTTCCCGGAGTGTTCTCCACCTACACAGCGCATCCTATCAAGCCCTTATCTACCGGTATGGTTATTATTGCCGTTTTCTTGCTCCTCTGGCCCTCTTTCAACACGTTAGTCCAAAATGAGGCACCCAGTTGTCTCCGGGTCGTTGGTCATCATCTGCCTGTCATTGTTCCCATTCCATAGAAGCACTTATTCTAGTGGCATTTTAAAGCGAACAATGACAGTGCACATTAAAGATGATAGCGATACTGGCCAGCTGCCAAGAGGGTACTGCGGTATCTGGCGAGTACATCGCTTTCATAGTTGAGATCGTCTATGTACACTAGAATGTAGAACGGCGTCTGACCCGTTCGAACAAAGAGAGAGGGGTCAGCAGAGGACGGAAAGAATTGCAGCTCAGCAAGAGTAGTGCAAGGCGTGTTGTGCCACTCATGGGGTGCCTGAAAAAGGTCGTAGACAGGAGCTCCACTCGGTCCCAGGTGGGAACGACCCAGAGAAGCCTAGAGGGCGCTGGAGGTAGATCTGCTTGTGCAGACTGTCAAATGTAACTTAGGTCGTTACTGTAGACTATACTGGATCGCGCCTTAAAGGGTACAACACCCTAGTCTATATACCTTTGTACTCACATTCTAGTCCAATTTATTCTTTCTTATATGGTATCATAGTAGGTTAGGTTCCCCTCTAGCCCGCCCACGCTTCCGCCCTCTAGGCCCTAGCCACCGTCGTGCCCCGCTCCTAGCCGGCCCTCCTGGCCGTCGCGCTTGTCCCTAGCCGGCCCCCTGGCCGTCGCCCCTAGCCAGCCCCCTGGCCGTCGCGTCCGTCCCTAGCCGGCCCCCTGGCCATCGCGTCCGCCCCTAGCCGCCCCCCTGGCCGTCGCGTCCGCCCCTAGCCGGCCCCCTGGCCGTCGCGCCCGTCCCTAGCCGGCCCCCTGGCCGTCACGCGCGTCCCTAGCCAGCCCCCCCTGGCCGTCGCGTCCGCCCCTAGCCGGCCCCCTGGCCGTCGCGTCCGTCCTTAGCCGGCACCCTAGCCGTCGCGTCCACCCCTAGCCGGCCCCCTGGCCGTCGCGTCCGCCCCTAGCCGGCCCCCTGGCCGTCGCGCCCGTCCCTAGCCGGCCCCCTGGCCGTCGCGCCCGTCCCTAGCCGGCCCCCTGGCCGTCGCGCCCGTCCCTAGCCGGCCCCCTGGCCGTCGCGCTCGTCCCTAGCCGGCCCCCTGGCCGTCGCGCCCGTCCCTAGCCGGCCCCCTGGCCGTCGCGCCCGTCCCTAGCCGGCCCCCTGGCCGTCGCGCCCGTCCCTAGCCGGCCCCCTGGCCGTCGCGCTCGTCCCTAGCCGGCCCCCTGGCCGTCGCGCTCGTCCCTAGCCGGCCCCCTGGCCGTCGCGTCTGCCCCTAGCTGGACCCCTGGCCGTCGCGTCCGCCCCTAGCCGGCCCCCTGGCCGTCGCGCCCGTCCCTAGCCGGCCCCCTGGCCGTCGCGCCCGTTTCCTACCGTCCCACGGCCGCCCCTAGCGGTCTCACGGCCACCCCTAGCTGCTGTCGCTGCTGTCTCCAGCCGCCTTACGGTCACTCGTGCCGTCGCGGCCGCCCCTGGCCGCCGTCACGGCTGTCCCTGGCCGCCGTCGCGGCCGTGTCTCCTTGCCGTCGTGGCTGGCCCTACTTGCCGTCGCGCAAGCTCCTCGCCGGCCCCCGTTGCCGCCGTTTGCTGGCCCCTCGCGTCTGCCGTTCGCCGGCCGGCTCCTGCATTCGTGTCGTCGCCAGCATGCCGCCGCCTCGGGTTCGGCCCGTTCCTCCCGATCAGCACTGCCCTGCGAACCCCCCGGTACTGTACTAGACCGCCTTGCACCGCACTGTACCGCACTGCACCGCACTGCATCGCACCGCACCGCACTGCACCGCACTGCATCGCACCGCACCGCACTGTACCGCATTGTACCGCACTGCGCAATACTGTACCGCACTGTACTGCTCTCCACTACCCTCTATTGTCACTGATGGCGGAGGTGCTTCGCTTTGACGCTGAGGGCCAGCCGATTGAGTTTGATCCGTGGCTTGCTGACCTCCGTCGCCACCTCACTGGTCAGCGGCAAGATGGCCACTCTCTGTCTGTCCATCTTGACGGTACTCTCCCCTGCCCTGGCCCCCCGCTGCACTGTCTACTGATCCCTCGTCCGCTGAGCGTGAGTCCGCTGCCGCCGCTGCCCTTGCTTGCTCTGTCTGGCTGTCCCGTGACGCTGTCGCACAGCTTGCCATTAGCAATGCCCTCCCCCTGTCCGAGCGACCTCGCTTCAAGTCCATCACCACTGCCCAGGCTTTCCTAGATGCTGTTGTCCAGCGCTATTCCACCCCGCCTGCTGCCTCGGTCGGTCGTCTAATCCTCCCCATGCTCTTCCCTGACCTTGCGTCGTTCCCCACTGTCGCCGACCTGGCCGCTCACCTGCGCACTATAGACGAGACCTGGCGTGTTGCCTGCACTCCCACACAGCTTCTAGCCCACCAACCGCCCCTCACCTCTACTCTCTACATGCTAGCCACCCGCCTCCCTGACCCTCTTGCCACTGCCCGTGACCACTTCCTTAGCGTCCACCCCGCAGACCTCACCCTCACTGACTTTGTTGACACCCTGTTCGCTATAGAGGCCCGCCACTGCTCTATCGCTCAGACCAACGGTACTGTGCCGGTCCCTATCTTTCAGGGTTGCGCCCCCGCTCAGTGCACCTTCTCTGACGGTTCTGTTGCTGTGGCTGAGACAGCCGCTGCAGCACAGGTCCGTCCGGGGAAGGGTCGCCGCCCCAAGGCTGGGCGTGGCGGCGGGGGTGGGGGTGCAGGTGTAGGTGGTGCTGGAGCTGGGTCTCCTGGTGGTGGTGCGGACGAGGGGACCCAGCCAGGTGCAGCCGAGCAGCCGTCTCAGCAGCCGCCGGCGTTGCAGCCGGACTCGCGTCAGCCGCAGCAGTCGCAGCAGCTGCAGCAGTCGCAGCCGCAGCAGAGACGGGCGAGTGGTCTCCCGCCCGGGTGGCCTGGCGCTGGTGGTAGTGCTGGACGTGGTGGTGGTGCGCGTGGTGGGCTGCCGAGTGGTGGTTCGGGTGACGCGCGCTGTCAGTACCTGCTCCAGACCGGTCCTCGCCGTGGCTTCGTTTGCGGTAAAATCGGTCACACCTCCGTCTGCTGTTTCCGTCGCCTGGACGACCTGTTTCGCCAGCGTTTCGGCCCGTCGCCCAAGCTCCCAGACTGGCACAGTTTGCTTCGTCGTAGGGTTCAGATTTTTGATCTGGATATGGATGAGATTGTTACAACTCTGCATGTGATGTATGCTGATGACTCTAGTGTGCTTCCGTCTTATTACCCCTTGTTGCCTAGTGTAGGTGTGCCTTGCTTAAACTCCCCTGCTGCGTCAGGCGTAGGATCCCCTACTTTGTTTAGCCTTGGTGCTTCCGTCGCTGCTTCGCCTCTGGCCGCCACTGCCGCGCTCTCCTTCACCCTCGACTCTGGCGCTTCCCGGTGCTTCTTCCGCGACTCCACCACGTTGACACTGCTTCCTGTCCCTGCTGCAGTCTCTCTTGCTGACCCCTCCTCCGGCCCAGTAGTCGCCAGCAGTTCCACCACCCTCCCCTGCCCGGCGGTTCCTTCAGGCTCGCTCACAGGACTGCACATCCCCTCGTTCTCCAGGAACCTAGTTGGTGTCGCCTGCCTTCAGGACCTTGGCGTCACCACTACGTTCCCTGGACACGAGCGGTACGCTGTCTGTACCGAGGCCGCCACTGGTGCCCCCCTGTCCACGTTCCCATGGGACCCGGTGTCCGGTCTTTTCACACTGGACACGGTGACCCCCCCGGCTGGGACCCCCCCTCGGGTGACTGCGTCTCCCCCGGTTGCTGCTGCCTGCTTCTGTCGGTCTCTCACTCACCCGACTCTTCTCTGGCACCACCGCCTAGGTCACCCTGCGCTCCCGCGTCTGCGTCACATGTCACAGCACGGTCTCGTCCTAGGCCTTCCCGGGTCGTTCCCCGAGTTTCCCTCCTCCCCAACCCCACCTTGCACGCCCTGTGTCGAGGGCCGGCTCCGCTGTGCCCCTCACTCCTCCTCGTTTCCCCCTACTGCAGCACCGCTACAGACTCTGCACATGGACGTCTGGGGCCCCGCCCCCGTCCATGGGCCGCGTCGAGAGCGCTACTTCCTAGTGCTTGTCCACGACTACACGCGCTACACCACTATGTTCCCCCTGGAGCGGAAGGCTGACGTGCCTGCCGTTCTTATCCCGTGGCTTGTCTCTGCGCGTGTCCACCGCGGTCTCCCTGCCTTGCGTTTCCACTCCGACCGTGGTGGCGAGTTTGCCTCTGGTGTCCTTGGTCGTTTCTGTCGTGCGGAGGGCATCACCCAGACGTTCACCTTGCCGGACTCCCCGTAGTAGAATAGGGTCGCTAAGCGATGCATCGGTTTGGTGATGGAGGTGGCTCGCACCTCCATGATCCATGCCGGGGCACCCCATTTTCTGTGGCCATTCGCCGTTCGCTACGTTCGCTACGCGTTTGCGTTTCACGTCTGGGGCTGCCTTGCTCACGTTCGTGCCTCTGGCACGGACAAGCTCACTGCCCGCACCCTTCCTTGTGTCTTCCTCGGTTTCCCCCTTGACACGTCCGATTGGCACTTCTACCACCCGCCGTCTCACAGGTTCTTTCACTCCCGTGACGTCACCTTTGACGAGTACGTCTCCTTCTTCCGCCGCTTCCCCCACCGAGGTCCCCAGGTTACCCCCCCCTTTTCCTGGTCACCCCTTCCCCGGTCGTCGCCGCCCCTCCTCCTCCCCCTCCCCGTCCTGCCCCCTCTAGTGTGTCCCACGTCACCCCACTTACGTCGGTTGTCCCGGTTGAGCAGTCTGCTGACTCTGGTGGTCCAGCGGCGTAGTCCTCGCCGCCTGCCCCTTCTCAGGTGTCTCCTCCTCCGCCGCCTCCGCAGCCACCGTTGCCACCGCTGTCGCAGCCATCGTCACCGCCGCCGCCGCAGCCGCAGCCGTCGTTGCAGCCGCCGCCGCTGCCGCCGTCGCCGCAGCAGTTCGTTGCCTTTGGGGGTGCTGGAGTTGGGGTGGGTACTAGTCCTAGGACTCCTGTCGTGGCTTGTCCCGGCGGGCCTGGGGGTGGTACCGGTGCTCGAGGGGTTCTGAGCTCTGGGGTTGTTCCTTCTGGGGGTGCTGGCATGGAGTGTTCTGGAGGTAGCCGCCATGCAGCTTGTGGTCCCGGTGTCGGTGTCACACTGCCGCCGCAGCAGTCTCCGCCGGTGTCCGCTCTTCGCCTGCTCGGCCTTCCGTCCCCTAACCCCGTGCATGTGCCTCCTCCTCCTCCTGTCTACAGCCCTGTGTTCCCTCCTCTGAATTCGTCTCCGGCCCGTTTCCCCCCTCGTTCCCCTCTTGTGTCCCCTCCTGTGTCCCCTGACCCGACTCCTCCGTCTCACGTCTAGTCTCGCCGTCCCTCCCGTGCTCGACCTGTCTCCCCTGTCTCGCGCTCTCACACTATGTTGCTTCGTTCCCACGCGTCTCGTCCTCCCCTTCTCCCGTCGCCCACTCTGACCTCCCTTGTCGTTGCTTCCCCCCCTCTGTCTGACTACCTGCGTGCCGCTCGTCCTCTTATTCCTCGGGTCCTTGCCTCTCTCGTTACCGACCCGTCTGTTCCGGTTTCGCGCCTTGACGCCCTTGTCGCTGCGGTTGCTGACTACGCCACCGCTCTGCTCTCTTACCCTGCCTGTCCTCCGCCTATCGGGAATGCTCTTGCCCTTGGCAGAGACGTCCTGGAGGACCGCCAGTACGAGCTTGCTTTCCTATCCGAGGCTGCTCCACATCTCTGCTCTATGCTTCTAGTCCCTGAGGGTGACCCCGACGCTTTCGACATCCCGACCCCTCGCACTTACGCTAAGGCGGTCTTGGGACCCTGGGCCTCTCAGTGGATAGCTGCCATGGAGCAGGAGATGGCATCTTGGAGGTCCACCGGCACCTGCGTCGACGCAGTTCCCCCACCTGGGGTGAACGTAGTCGATGGCCGCTGGCTCTTCAAGGTGAAGCGCCCTCCTGGAGAGCCGCCTGTGTTCAAGGCGCGCTACTTGGCTAGAGGTTTCAGTCAGCGTGAGGGGGTGGACTTCTTCCAGACCTTCGCTCCGACCCCGAAGATGACTACTCTTTGGGTGCTGCTACACGGAGCAGCTCAGCGTGACTACGAGCTTCACTCCCTCGACTTCTCCACTGCGTTTCTTCAGGGCAGGTCTACCTGCGCCGCCCTCAGGGCTTCACTAGTACCTTCCCTCCTGGGACCCAGTGGCTCCCGCGGCGCCCCGTCTACGGCCTGCGGCAGGCTCCCCGTGAGTGGCACGACACGCTGCGTGCTACGCTTGCTGGCCTGCAGTTCTTTCCGTCCTCTGCACACCCCTCGCTCTTCGTTCGTGCTGGCCATACCCCGTTATACATCCTAGTTTACATAGACGACCTGGTCTTCGCCACAGCAGACAGGGACGCACTGGCCTCCGTGAAGGTAGAGCTGCTGAAGAGACACACTTGCACTAACCTTGGAGAACTGCGCCACTATATTGGCTTGCAGATCTCCAGGGACAGAGCAGCGCGCACCATCACTTTGACTTAGTCACACTTGGTGTGCCAGGTCCTTCAGAGGTTCGGCCTTCAGTTCTCCTCCGCACAGCAGAGCCCAGTGGTCCTTACGCAGAGCTGGTGGGTTGCCTCATGTACCTGATGACTTGCACTCGCCCAGATCTCGCATACCCTCTCAGCATCCTGGCTCGCTTTGTGGCTACAGGCAGACACCGACCTTAGCACTGGTCTGCCGCTAAGAGGGTTTTGCGTTATCTTACAAGTACATCAGGCATGGGGTTAGTGCTAGGAGGACGCAGGCTAGTGGTACTTACTTGACACACAGTCGCTTCTTGGGCAGACGACGCCGAGACCCTCAAGTCCTCGCAGGGCTACTGCTTTAGCCTTGGGTCAGGTGCCGTCTCATGGAGAGCTACCCGCTCCTCGTCTGTTGCCCAGTTCAGCTGTGAGGCCGAGATCTACGCCGGTGCCATGGCGGCACAGGAGCTCTGCTGGCTGACCTTCTTGCTCACTGACTTAGGTGAGCGGCCCAGCTCTGCCTCGGTCCTGTACGCTGACAATAGGGCCATGATCCTCCTGTGTCAGGAGCCTCGACTCGAGGGCAGAGCGAAGCACATCCAGCTGCGGTACTTCCTCTTGCGTAAGCTCCAGCAGCGCCGCCAGGCGCGCGTAGTACACTTGGCCTCCGGTGCCAACACAGCTGATATCTTTACGAAGGCGCTTGCACCTAAAGATCATCAGCGGCACTGTGTACAGCTAGGTCTCGTTCCTGGAGCCTCTCACTTGCTAGGGCCTTGACTTTGTACTGTCCTTTATATATATATATTTTACCCTGACTGGCCTTGTGCCCTCTCCCAGTGGCTGGACTAGTAGTGCCGCCCTGGTCTTGCTCTTGTCTTGTCTGTACTCCTTTGACTGGTCTTTAGACCCTTGCCTCAGAGGCTGGACTAGTAGTGCCGCCCTGAGCTGCTTCTTTCCCTGTTAGGCACTGCCCCTATATAGTCTAGGGAGTGTGTCAAATGTAACTTAGGTCGTTACTGTAGACTATACTGGATTGTGCCTTAGAGGGTACAACACCCTAGTCTATATACCCTTGTACTCACACATTCTAGGCCAATTTATTCTTTCTGATACAGACTACCCTGCTGAAACGCTGTGGAGAAGTCGAGAGAGTGAAGCTCGTAGTCGCGCTGCGTGGCTATGTGAAAAAGGACCCGAAGAGTAGTCATCTTCGGGGTCGGAGAGAAGGTCTGGAAGAAGTTCACACCCTCACACTGACTGAAGCCTCTAGCCACGTAACGTGCCTTGAACTTCGGCAGCTCTCCAATTGCGCGCTTCACCCTGTAGATCCACATGCCATCGAAAACGTTCGCCCCAGGCGGGGGAACTGCGTCGACATAAGTGCCAGTGGATCTGTATGATGCCATCTCAGCCTCCATGGCCTGTATCCATTGCGCTGCCCAGGGCCCCGACACCGCCTCAGCGTAAGAGCGCGGAACAGGGATGTTGAGAGCGTCTGGGTCGCCCTCTGGGGATACAAGCATGGAGTAGAGATGGGGAACAGCGGCAGCAAGGTAGGCCAACTCGTACTGCCTATCCTCTAGCACGTCAGTGCCAAGGGCAGGTGCACCCTTGACGGACAGAGGATGGGCAGTACTAGAGACCAGAGCGGCAACGTAGTCAAGGCGGTGGCTAGCGGCGAAGTCAGTGACAACAGTGACAAGCGCAGAGATAGTCTCAGGAGCAGTAGGGTCAGTGACAAGCGACGCAAGCAAGCGCGAGAGGGTAGGACGAGCAGCGAGAGCAGCGTCAGAGTGAGGATGGGGGAATGATGGAAGCGACGACGAGGGAGGCAATGAGTAAGTGCCATACTTCTCCGATCTGAAGCCTTTCGAGGGAAATTCAAACTACCTTTGGAATCAGCATGGGTTCCTAAGGGCTGAAGCATCCACCGTGGGGGCTTCCTTTAGGACCTGAGGTCTCATCCGGCAAACACAGGGTACCTCATCATGAGGCACTTCTAGTCGTGTAAATATGGATTTTTTTATTTTTTTTTTCTAACACTTTCTAAATATGGATTTTTTAAAGGAAAAGTGAAGCTGCTAGTAGTGAAGCAATGGCAACAGCGAATTGCTAAACGCTCTTCGCCGAGTATATAAGACGTAGCAGAGGCCATTTGGCCTCCACCCATGTCTTCAATTCGAATTTTATGAAAGCTTTGCTTCCCACCCACCCACCCTTAGGCACTAAAGATTCTTGTTGTATATATGTGTTGGACTAGAAAATTGTAGTTGCCCATTTGAAATGAAGCTAATTTCCATTGCTATAACGAAAGAAAGCTTTCTCAATCAAGGCGTTGTACGAGCTCAATTGGGGAAGCTTGCTACTTCTATTGTGTAAATCACCAAACGATATGACCTTGCAATGTGCCTAGCCTAGTCATCTTCCTCCACTTCCACATGTGCTGCACCTCTCTTCCTCCTATCTTTTCTTAGTTTTCCCCACATACTCAACCCTCCTACCAGACCCCCTCACAACATGCACCCTCCTGTCAACAAATATAATTGTCTATGGTAGGTACGGTATATTTGTTATAGCCTTAGTTAGGTCAGTTCTTAGAGGGTACATTCCCACCTTTGTAACCCTCAGCCTTCCTCCCTCAGTCAACTTTTCTCTCGACATTCTAACATGGCATCTAGAGCTAGGTCTCGCCCTCTACTCACGCTTCCGCCCTAGCACACCCTAGCCTAGCGCGCCTCGCCCCTAGTTGCGCGCATTGTAGATTGTCCCCTCGTCGCGTAGCTCGCGTCGGCTAGCACCAGCCGCCACCAGCTAGTGCCGACCAGCGCCAGCCGCCGCTAGCCCACACCATATTGGCGCCTTCGTTAGTCGCCGATCTCCCCCCCCCCCCCCCTCGATCGTAGCTCGTCCCTGACGCCAGCGTCAGCCAGCCCGCCAGGTCGCCAACGCCAGCTCACATGCGTTAGCCAACACCAGCTCGCCAGCATTAGCTCGCTAGCCCCTGCCAGCAGTTTCCCGCCAGCGCCAGCTAGCCAGCCCCCAGCTCTTGCCAGCTAGCTGCTAGCCGCCAGCGCCAGCTCGCCAGCGCCAACACGCCAGCGCCAGCAAGCATTCACAAGCACCAGCCAGCTAGTCAGCGCCAGCACGCCAGCTCGCCAGCTGCTAGCCGCCAGCGCCAGCTCGCCAGCTGTTAGCCGCCAGCGCCAGCTCGCCAGCTCCTAGCCACGAGCTGCTAGCCGCGAGCTCGCCAGCTACTAGTTGCCAGCTGCTAGCCGCCAGCTCGCCAGCTGCTAGCCGCCAGCGCCAGCTCGCCAGCTGCTAGCCGTCAGCGCCAGCTTGCCAGCGCCCGCCCGCCACTTACCCGCACTAGTCAGCAGCGCCAACTGACTCCACTGCCCGCCAGCTGCCACTGACAGCAGCGCCTCTCCGCTTCAGCCACTGCCACTGCCACTATTGCAGCTTGCTCTGCCGCTTGCTCTGCCGCTGCAGCCACTTGCACCGCCACCGCGGCCACTGTTGCAGCTGTTGTTGCCACTGCCGCTGCAGCCGCTTTAGCTGCCGCTGCTACCACTGCCACTGCCGCCACTGCCACTGCCGCCACTTCCCTTGCAGCCGCTGCTCTTGCAACTGCTACTGCCGCTGCTGCCCTTGCAGCTACCATGCTGCCCCCTGCAGCTGCCCCTACCGCTGCAGCCCACACTGCCACTGCAGCCGCTGCTGCCACCACTGCCATGGCTCGCCCGTACCCACATAGCCGCCTCCGCTAGCCATCTCACTGCTGGCCTGCTGCTATCCTCACCTCGCTGCTAGCTAGCCGCCCTCGCTGCCACTGGCTCCTGTAGCAGCCGCCCCAGCTGTTCCTGCTTCTGCCGCCACTGTCTTTCCGGCCGCAGCTGCCAGCATGGCGTCGCCCGGCGTCTTCGTTCTGCGCCTGGATGGGGAGGGGCGGGCAGTCGGTTTCGCCGCCTGGTAGGAGGCAGTTCTCCTTGAGCTCACGCGTCAGCGCGTCGACGACGAGTCGTTTGACGCCCACGTCTCTGGTGAGCTCCCCACTATCCCTCGCCCGGGCTCTCCTGCTCATGACGCGATGTCTGAGCAGCAGTCTGTGCACGCTGCTGCTCGTACTGCCTACTTTATCTGGGCGTCTCGCGACGCCATTGCTCGAGCCGCCATCCTCAGGTGCCTGGCGGTTGCCGAGCACTCCCACTTTGTGGGTACTGTGTCAGCCCGCGCCCTCTGGCTGGCTATCCTAGCTAGGTACTCCACCCCATCGTCTGCCACTCTTGGTCGTCTCCTCCTCCCTTTCTTTCACCCTGACTTGACGTCGTTCATCACTGTAGTAGACTTAGTCGAGCACCTACGTACTCTCGAGGCTCGCTGGCGTGCGGCCTGTACTGAGGCCCAGCTAGCGCTTGCCCCGCCCCCCCTCTTTGCCACTGTCTACTTCCTTGTCACCCGCCTCCCTGACCGCCTAGCCCCTGCCCGTGACGCGCTCCTTGCTCGTCACCCCTCTGAGCTCACCATTGACCTCTTATACACCTAGGGTTCCTACGCCTGTCCGCGTCGCACTAGCAGACTCCTCCGCCACAGCAATCGCACGTAGCACCACCACTCTCCCCTGTCCGGCTGTCCCTTCAGGCTCCCTCACAGGTCTGCATATCCCCTCGTTTGCAAGTACTTAGTGGGTGTCGGTCACCTCCAGTCACCGAGGCGTCACCACTACGTTCCCTGGCCGCGAGAGACACGCTGCTTGCACAGTCACAGTCACCGGTCGACACTTAGCTACCTTTGAGCGCGACCCTTGATCAGGCCTCTTTACCCTACACACTGAGTCCTCGCTCACTGCTGCGTCTGCCGAGGTCGCCGCGTCCTGCTCCTGTCGCTCACTAGCCCACCCGACCCTTCTGTGGCACCACCGCTTAGGCCACCCTGCACTCCCGCGTCTTAGGCACATGTCCCGGTACAGTCTAGTCACTGGTCTCCCTGCATCGCTCCCCGCCTTGCCTCCGTCGGTAGCGCCACTGTGCACCTCTTGCGTCGAGGGCCCGCAGCGTGCTCCTCCTCGTTTCCTCCTACCATAGCACCACTACAGACACTGCACATGGACGCCTGGGCCCCTGCCCCGGTCCATGGTCTCAGTCGGAAGCGCTACTTCCTAGTCGTCGTTGACGACTTCTCGCGGTTCACCACTGTTTTCCCGTTGGAGCGGAAGGCCGACGTGCCGACCGTTCTCCTCCCATGGCTTCTCACTGCTCGCGCTGCCCACCGACTGTCTGTAGGTCGCTTACACTCTGACTGCGGTGGTGAGTTCGCCTCTGGCTCTCTAGGACGGTTCTGTCGTGCGGAGGGCATCCGCCAGACGTACACACTGCCGGACTCCCCATAGCAGAATGGGGTCGCTGAGCGACGCATCGGCCTGATCATGGAGGTGGCTCGCACCCCCATGGTTCACGCCGGTGTACCCCATTTTCTGTGGCCGTTCGCTGTGCGCTACGCTACTCACCAACTTAACTTGTGGCCGTGCTCCCAGCGACCACATGTTTCGCCGACCCTCCTCTGGACCGGGTCTCCTGGTGATGCATCCGCGTTCCACGTTTGGGGCAGCCTTGCTCACGTCCGCGATACTGTCGCAGACAAGCTCTCAGCCCGCACTCTTTTTGGTGACTTCTTGGGGTTTCCACTTGATGCCTCTGACTGGCTGTTCTACCACCCTGCACACCACCATTTTTACTACCGGCGCTTCCCGCACTGCAGCACTCCTGTGCCTCCTCCTCCTCTCTTCCTTGTCCCTGCCCCCCCTACCGCACCCCTCCTGCCCCGCCCGGCCCAGTCTGGTGTCTCCCACGCCACTCAGTTCCCCTCGGTTCCCCATGTGGGGGAGTCGGCTGACTCTGGGGGCCCAGCTGCTGGGGGTGCGCCTGCTGTCCCTCTGGCGCCTCCCCCAACCTCGGTCCCCCAGGCCCCTCAGCCGCCTGCTCCCTTGCCTCAGCAGCAGCAGTCATCGCCGCAGCAGACTCCACGGCCGCAGCACCAGCACCAGGGAGCAGTGGGCTCTGGGGGTGCTGGTTCTGGGGGTGCGAGTTCTGGGGGTGCTGACTCCAGGGGTGCTGGTTCTGTAGGTGGTGAGACCGAGGGTGCTAGTCTTGGGGTTGCTATTTCGCAGCTTGCGGGTGGCAGCTGGGGTGCCACTAGAGGTCCTGGAGCGGACAGGCAGCAGCAGCAGCAGCAGGTGCAGCCGCCGCAGCAGGAGCGGTCGCAGTCTGCCCTTCGTCTCCTTGGTATTGCTCCAAGTTCCCCTGTCAACCCGCCCGTTCCCCCTCCAGTGCGTGACCCTGTTTTCAGCCCGTTGTTTCCTCCTCCGAACTCCTCTCCGGCTCGTTTCCCCCCGCGCTCCCCTCGTCCCCAGTTCTTCCCCACTGGGTTCGTTGCCCCTCGGGTGCTCGACCTGTCTCTCCCCGTCCTAGTGTCCACCCTATGCTCCTTCGTTCGCGTGCTCCTCCCGTCACAGTCCTCCCGTTGCCTCCCTCGTCGTCGCTACCGTCGTCCCCCCCTCCTCGCTCCGACACTGTTCGCACTGCTCGTCCAGTCCTACCACGCCTACTTGCGTCGCTTGTCACTGACCCTAGTGCTCCTCCGGAGTCTGTCTCCGCGCTGGTCGCTGCTGTCGCTGACTTTGCTGCTAGCCACCGCCTTGACTACGCTGCCACTCTGGTCTCTAGTACTGTCTGTCCTCCGTCCGTCGGGGGTGCACCTGTCCTTGGCAGTGACGTACTAGAGGACATGCAGTACGAGTTGGCCTACCTTGCTGCCGTTGTTCCCCATCTCTGCTCCATGCTTGTATCCCCAGAGGGCGACCCAGACGCTCTCGACATCCCTGTTCCGTGCTCTTATGCTGAGGCGGTGTCAGGGCCCTGGGCAGCCCAGTGGATACAGGCCATGGAGACTGAGATGGCATCCTACAGATCCACTGGCACCTACATCGACGCAGTTCCCCCGCCTGGGGCGAACGTAGTCGATGGCATGTGGATCTACAGGGTGAAGCGTGCACCTGGAGAGCCGCCGAAGTTCAAGGTGCGTTACGTGGCTAGAGGCTTTAGTCAGGGTGAGGGAGTGGACTTCTTCCAGACCTTCTCCCCGACCCCGAAGATGACTACTCTTTGGGTCCTTCTTCACATAGCCGCACAGCGTGACTACGAGCTTCACTCACTCGACTTCTCCACAGCGTTCCTGCAGGGTAGTCTGCATGAGCAGATCTACCTCTGGCGCCCTCTAGGCTTCTCTGGGTCGTTCCCACTTGGGACCGAGTTGAGCTTGCGCCGTCCTGTCTACGGCCTTCGTCAGGCACCCCGTCAGTGGCACGACACGCTTCGCACCACTCTTGCTGAGCTACAGTTCTCTCCGTCCTCTGCTGACCCCTCTTTCTTTGTTCGCATGGGTTAGACACCGTTCTTCATTCTAGTGTACGTAGGCGATCTTATCTTTGCTACTCCCGACAGAGTCGCACTGGCCTCAGTGAAGGCCGAGTTACTTACGAGACACACCTGTACAGACTTGGGGGAGCTGAGGCGCTATCTGGGCTTGGAGATCTCTCGTGACCGTGCCACTCGCACGATCACACTCTCCCAGTCCCATATGGTGCAGCAGATCCTCCAGAGGTTTAGTCTCCAGTTCTCCTTTGCACAACCCACCCCCCTGCCTGTGGATCACAAGCTCTCTGCTCCTGTTCCGGCTGAGCCAGTCGAGGTTAGTTGTCCATACGCAGAGCTGGTGGGGTGCCTCATGTACCTGATGACCTGCACTCGACCAGATCTAGCATACTCTCTCAGTCTCCTGGCTCGCTTTGTCGCGACAGGTAGGCACCGACCAGTCCACTTGTCGGCTGCCAAGAGGGTACTGCGGTATCTAGCGAGCACATCAGGACTGGGGCTTGTGCTAGGAGGACGGGAGCGAGTGGTGATCACTGAACACATAGACGCGTCGTGGGCAGATGACTTGGAGACGCGCAGGTCGACTCAGGGCTACTGCTTTAGTCTTGGTGCTGGTGCAGTCTCGTGGAGGTCCACCAGGTCGTCGTCTGTAGCTCAGTCCAGTTGTGAGGCTGAGATCTACACTAGGGCCATGGCTGCTCAGGAGCTCCGCTGGCTGAGGTTCTTGCTCACTGACTTAGGTGAGCAGCCTAGGTCTGCCCCGGTCCTGTTTGCTGACAACAAGGCCATGATCCTCTTGTGTCAGGAGGCACGACTTGAGGGCAGATCGAAGCACATCCAGCTGCGGTACTTCCTGCTGCGAGAGTTGCAGCAGCGCGGTCAGGTCCGTGTTGTACAGTTGGCCTCAGAGGCCAACACCGCTGATATCTTCACCAAGGCACTTGCGTCTCGTGACCATCAGCGGTTCTGTACTCAGCTTGGTCTAGCCTCAATAGTAGCACCTCTCCTTGTATTCTGAGTCATACTATACATGCCTGTACTTGTTGTGTTATACCTGCTTGTCTTGCTACACTTGCTGACTGGCCTTGTGGCCTCTTGTCTCAGTGGTCAGACTAGTAGTAATGCCCTGAGTTTCCTTATTACACTCATCAGAGGTCGGACTAGTAGTGCTGCCATGGTGTACTTTTCCTTGTTAGGAACTGCCACTATCTTGGCTAGGGGGTGTGTCAACAAATATAATTGTCTATGCTAGGTATAGTATATATAGACTTAGTTAGGTCAGTTCTTAGAGGGTACATTCCCACCTTTGTAACCCTCAGCCTTCCTCCCTTAGTCAACTTTTCTCTCGACATTCTAACACCTCCTTCCATCCACGCCCACTTCCCCGCCCTCCTTTGTCAGCCCACTTGCATACACATCCAAGTGCCTCAGCGCCTGAGCGTGCCTAAGCGAATCCGGTAGCACTTTAAGTGCATCACAATGGCACAGCTGCAGCACTTCCAGGCGAGGCAACAGGCCCATGTCAAGGGGGAGAGCGCTCATTGTCAACTCATATATATTTGTTGTTATAGACTAGATAAGTGCATGCGATTAGAGGGTACAACACACAAGCATAATAACACCATGTATGCCCTTGTCTAGTTTCAATGTGATATTCTGAGATGGTATCACGCTAGGTTAGGTCTCCCGCCTGCACTTCCGCCCTAGTCCCTAGCCCGCCCTCTCGCGCCCTCGCCCCAGCCTGCTGGCCCCTAGCTCGATGCTGGCCCCTAGTTCGCCGCTGGCCCCTAGCTCGCCCGCTGGCCCTTCGCGCGCCGCGCGAGCCCCTTTCCTCGCTACATGGCCCCCTAGCTCGCTGGCCCCAACTCGCCTACCCTAGCGCGCCGGCCCCAGCTCTCCGGCCCTAGCTCGCCGACCCTAGCTCACCGGCCCTAGCTTGCTCGCCGCCTCTACCTTGCTCGCCGGCCCTGGATCCCTCGCCGTCCCTAGCTCGCCGGCCCTAGCTCGTTCGTCGGCTTCGCGCCGGCCCCAGCTCGCCGGCCCTAGCTCACCGGCCCTCGCTCACCGACCCCACCTCGTGCCGGCCCCAGCTCGCTGGCCTTAGCTCGCCGGCCCCAACTTGCCGGCCTCAGCTCGCACTAGCCTCCCAGTTCGCGCCGGCCCCCCAGCTCGCGCCGGTCCTGGCTCGTCGGCCCTGGCTCGTCGGCCCACCGCCGACTCCCTCTGTTTCGCCGGCCCGCCGCCGGACTCTGCTTGCCGAGCTGCACCACCACAGCTCGCTGTGCCGTAGTGCCACCGTGCCGCAGTGCCGCCGTGCTGCCATGCCGCTGCACCGCCTAGCGCGCCGGCATCGCTGCGCCTCCTCGCCGCTGGCCCTGGTTCCCCTCTGAGGCGGCGCGTCCGCTGGCTGTCTCCTTGCCACGGCTTCCCTGCTCTTCACCGCTCTCCACTGCTCTCCACCGCCCTCCACCGCTCCCAACCACTCTCCACTGCTCTTCCTAGCCCCTGTCTGCCCCCCTTCTCCTCCTCTTCTACCGGTCCTCAGCTGCTGTAGCTGTGGATATGGCGGACACTATGCTCCGCCTGGACGCGGAGGGTCGGGCGGTCAATTTGAGGCGTGGCTTGCCGACCTCCGCCACCAGCTGAAGGGTCAGCGCTAGGACGGCCAGTCCCTGGCCATCCACGTCGACGGTAAGCTCCTCTGCTGCCCTCCTTGATGCCCCAGTGCCTGCTGAGATTGAGGCCTTTGCCACTGCTGAGCTTGCCCGCTCTGTCTGGGAGTCACGCAACGCAGTTGCACAGCTTGCTATCAGTCACGCCCTCCCCCTATCCAATCGTCCCCGCTTTCAGGCTATAGAGACTGCACAGGGGTACCTAGATGTCGTCATTGCGCGTTATTCCACTCCCTCGTCTGCCTCTACCGGCCGTCTCCTTCTCCCCATGCTGTTCCCTGATATTGCGTCCTTCCCCGCTGTTGGTGATCTTGCTTCTCACCTGCGAGCACTCAAAACTAGCTACCGCGCTGTTAGCACTGAGGCCCAACTCACTATACTGCCTCTCCCCCTCGGCGCTACCCTCTACTTCCTTGCCACACGCCTTCCTAACCACCTCATCATTGCCCGCGACCACTTCCTTAGTCTCCACCTCGCTGACCTCACCCTTATTGACTTTGTCACCACCCTGTCCGCGATAAAGAACCGCCAGCGCACTATTGCTCATTCTAGCGGTGCTGCGGCAGTCCGTATCTTCCAGGGCAGTGCTCCCTCCTAGTGCACTTACTCTAACATTTCTGCCGCTGTTACTGAGACACCCCTACTGCTGAGACCACCACGACGGCGTCAGCGCAGTCTCTTCAGGGTAAGGGCCGCCTCCCCAGGGGGGGTGTGGCGGAGGGAGGGGTGGCAGGGGTGGCGGAGGTGGCGGCGGTGGTATGAGTGCTGGTGGTGTAGAGGGGACCGGGGCTGATGCCCCGGCGCACCAGCAGGAGCAGCAGCATCAGCAGCAGCAGCAGCCGTAAAGACCCCCGCCGCCATGGCGGCCTGGCAATTTTGGACTTGGTGGACGCGGTGGCAGCTCGCGTAGCTCGGCGTCGGGTGGTGCCTCTTGTGCGGTGACTTGCCAATACCAGCTTCAGACCAGCCCCCGTTGCGGCACTGTGTGTGACAGTCCCGGTCACACCACCACCCGCTGCTATCGCCGCCTTGACAACCACTTCCGTCTCCGGTTCGGGCCTGCGCCAGACCTCCCCGACTGGCACAACCTGGTGCGTCACCGTGTGGTGGTCTTTGAGATGGATATGGATCGGATTTGCTCTGCTTTGTATGTCATGTATGCTGATGAATCAAGTGTGACTGGACCTTATTACCCTGTGTTGCCTAGTATAGGTGTGTCTACTGTGTGTAGTCTACGCTCCCCTGCTGCGTCAAGCGTAGGACCTCCTGCCTTGTTTAGCCTTGGCTCCACCCTAGTACCTCCTCCGGCTAACGCTACTGCTGCTCTCTTTTTCACGCTGGACTCTAATGCGTCTGCCTGCTTCTTTCGCGACCACACTACACTCACGCCACTTGCTGCCACTGCAGCAGTCGACCTTGCTGACCCCTCCTCAGGTCTGGTAGTTGCACGTAGCTCCACCACCCTTCCGTGTCCGGCAGTTCCCTCGGGCTCCCTTACAGGCTTGCACATCCCCTCGTTCTCCAGGAACCTAGTTGGTGTCGGCTGTCTTTAGGACCTTGGCGTCACCACTACGTTCCGTGGACATGAGCGGTATGCAGTCTTTACCGAGGCCACCACTGGTGCCCCCCTTACCACGTACCCCGGGACCCAGTGTCTGGTCTGTTCACGCTGGACACCACGTCCCCCTCGGTGAGAGCGTCCTCTCAGGTGGTGGCGCCTACTCAGGTATCCGCGGCTTCCTCGAATTGGTCGCTCACTCACACGTTGCTTCTGTGACACCACCGCCTAGGTCATCCCGCACTCCCGCATCTGCGTCACTTGTCACAGCACGGTCTTGTCTTAGGTCTCCCTACGTTGCTCCCTGCCCTCCCTCCCTCATCCGCGCCTCTGTGCACGCCTTGCGTCAAGGGCAGGCTGCGCCGTGCTCCTCACTCCTCGTTTCCCCCCACCATTGCACCACTCGAGACCCTGCACCTCGATGTCTGGGGCCCAGCCCCCATCCTGGGCCGCGTCGCGAGCGCTAATTTCTGGTGCTCCTCGACGACTACACGCGCTACACCACGGTGTTTCCCTTGGAGTGGAAAGCCAACGTGCCTGACGTTCTTATCCCGTGTATTGTTGCTACGCATGTCCACCGCGCCCTGCCAGTGCTCCGTCTCCACTCCGACCGTGGCGGTTAGTTTGCCTCCGGTCGCTTTGGCCAGTTCTCTCATACGGAGGGCATCACCCAGTCGTACACCCTGCCGGACTCCCCGCAGCAGAATGGGGTCGCTGAGTGATGCATCAGTTTGGTCATGGAGGTGCTGCAGAATGGGGGTGCTAAATCTGGGGGTACTGTCGTGGCTCGTCCCGACGGTCCTGGGGGTGGCGCGGGTGCTGGAGAGGTTTCTAGTTTTGGAGGTGCTTGTCCTGGGGGTGCTATCGTGGAGAGTCTCGGGGGTAGCCATGGTACGGCAGGAGGCTCTCGTGTGGGCGCGGAGCAGCAGCAGCAGAAGTCACCGACGATGTCCGCCCTTCACCTCCTCAGTCTTCCCTCCCTTGACCGCCCACCCACGCCTCTCCCGTCGCCGCCTCCTCCGCCGATCTACGGTCCTGTGTTTCCTCCGCTGGACTCGCCCCCGGCTCGATTCCCCCCTCGTTCTCCCGCTGTATCTCCTCCTGTGTCTCCTGACCCGACGCCTCCCTCCCACTTCTGGTCTTGCCACCCTTCTTGTGCTCACCCAGTCTCTCCTGTTCAGCGTTCTCACCCAATGTTGCTCCGTTCTCATGCGCCTCGTGCTCCGCATGTCCCTGTTCTCCCGTCGCCTCCTTAGTCGTCGCTTGTTGTCTCTCCGCCTCCTTTCTTCGACTTCCTCCATGCTGCACGCCCTCTTGTTCCAAGTGTCCTCGCCTCTCTTGTTACCGATCCGTCCGTTCTTGTCTCTAGTCTTGACGCTCTTGTCGCTGTCGTTGCTGACTTTGCCTCTACCCGCTGCGATGACTACGCCACTGCTCTGGTCTCTGACCCTGCCCGTCCTCCGTCCATCGGGGGTGCACCTGCCCTTGGCATTGAAGTGAAGAGGACTGGCAATACGAGCTAGCTTTCCTGTCCGAGGCCGCTCCTTATCTCTACTCCATGCTGGTAGCCCTTGAGGGTGACCCAGACGCTCTTGACATCCCGACCCCTCGCACCTACGCTGAGGCGACCTTGGGACCCTGGGCCTCTCAATGGATAGCTACCATGGATGCGGAGATGGCATCTTGGAGATCCACTGGCACGTACATCGACGCAGCTCCCTCACCTGGAGTGAACGTAATCGATGGCCGGTGGCCCTTCAAGGTGAAGCGCCCTCCTAGAGAGCCGCCGGTGTTCAAGGCACGCTACGTTCCTAAAGGATTCAGTCAGCGCGAGGGTTTTGAGTTCTTCCAAACCTTCGCCCCGACCCCGAAGATGACCACTCTTCGTGCACTGCTTCACGTAGCAGCACAGCGCGACTACGAGCTGCACTCTCTCGACGTCTCTACAGCGTTTCCCTAGGGCAGTCTGCACGAGCAGGTCTACCTACACCGTCCGCCAGGCTTCTCTGGAAAATTCCCTCCTTGGACCGAGTGGCTCCTCCGGCGCCCGGTTTACGGTCGGCAGTAGGTGCCCCGTGAGTGGCACGACATGCTGCGTGCTACATTAGTAGACCTGCAGTTCTTCCTGTCCTTTGCGGACCCTTCACTCTTCGTTCGCTCAGGCCACACTCCATTCTACATCCTAGTCTACATAGACGACCTGGTCTTCGTTACTAAACACAGAGATGCACTGGCCTCCGTGAAGGTTGAGCTGCTGAGGAGACACACCTGCACTGACCTAAGAGAGCTGCGCCGCTACCTTGGCCTGCAGATCTTCAGGGACAGAGCAGCGCGCACCATCACTCTCACACAGTCCCACCTGGTGCGCTAGGTCCTTCAGAGGTTCGGTCTTCAGTTCTCCTCCGCACAGCCTTCTCCTCTGCTAGTAGATCACAGGCTCTCGGCTCTAGTCCCTGACGAGTCAATTGAGCCCAGTGGTCCGTACGTAGAGCTGGTGGGTTGCCTCATGTACCGGATGACTTGCAGTTGTCTAGATCTCGCATACCTTCTAAGTATCCTCACTCGTTTTGTGGCGACAGGCAGACACCGACCCCAGCAATGGTTGGCCGCTAAGAGGGTTTTGCGTTATCTAGCAAGTACATCGGGCATGGGGCTAGCGCTGGGAGGACACAAGCCAGTAGTTCTCACAGGGCACCCAGACACTTCGTGGGCGGAGGATGCTGAGACGCTCAGGTCCTCCCCGGGCTACTGCTTCAGCCTTGGTGCAGGCGCCATCTCGTGGAGGTCCACCGGTTCGTCATCTGTTGCCTAGTCGAGTTGCGAGGCCAAGTTCTACGCTGGTGCCATGGCGGCACAGGAGCTCCGATGGCTGAATTTCTTGCTCACTGACTTAGGTGAGCGGCCTAGCTCTGCCCCGATCTTGTACGCTGACAACATGGCCATGATCCTCGTGTGTAAGGAGCCTCTACTTGAGGGCAGAGCGAGGCACATTTAACTGCGGTACTTCCTCCTGCGCGAGCTATAGCAGCGCTGCCAGTCCCGCGTAGTACACTTGGCCTCAGGTGCCAACACAGCTATTATCTTTGCTAAGGAGGTTGCATCTAAAGATCATCAGAGGCACAGTGTACAGCTTGGTCTAGTTCCTGTAGCTCTTGACTTGCTAGGACCCTAATTGTGTACTACTCTTTATATTATCTTCTCTCGCTTTGTGGCTCTTTTTCTTGTGGCTGGACTAGTAGTGTCGCCCTGGGTTAGTGTGCACTCTTGCTGACTGGTCTTCAGACCCTTGCCTCAGAGGTTGGACTAGTAGTGCCACCCTGAGCTGCGTGTCTCTTGGTAGGCACTGCCCCTTGTCTAGCCTAGGGTGCTTGTCAACTCATATATATTTGTTCTTATAGGCTAGATAGGTGCATACTCTTACAGGGTACAACACACAAGCATAATAATACATTGTATGCCCTTGTCTAATTTCAATGTGCTATTTTGAGACTCAGCTGCTCACAAAAGCTGAAGCAGGCCACACGGAGGGAAGGCAGGGAGGGGAAGGAGGCGGGCAGGTGGGTGAACGAGTCGCAGTCGGAGATTTTCAAGCGGCCTAGCCAGGGCAGGATGTTAAAGTTATCTGGGAGGGTGGCGAATCCAGGGCCGTCTGTAATGGTGAGGCACATGATAGAAGCTAGAGCGGGGAACGTGTCAGGCAGATGGGAAAACTGTTCGCACGAGTCGATGGAGAGGCATTGGATGGAGGAGTGGGAGCCAAATGCGTCTGGTAGGGTAACCAGTCCTCGCAGCTGGTAATGGTGAGCGTGTGGAGGCGAGAGAGCAGGCAGAAGGAGGGAGGCAGGCTGGAAAACTTGGACCACATCGAGAGAGTGGCCTCTTCCAGCGAGGACAAGCTGTGAAGGGAATCCGGCAGCTCTGGGCACGACAGCCCCTCTATGCTGAGCTTCCTCAGTGCCCCAAGGCTGCCCAGCCCCTGCGGCAGCGCCTCTAAGTCACGGCACTGGCACAGCTGCAGCTCCTCCAGGTGCACCAGCCCCTCTAGCCCCTCTGGCAGCCACGTTAGTCCCTTGCACAGCATGTGCACTCGCCTCAGCGATGCGACTGCAGCTCGGGCAGCGATGGTGGGAGGCCGCCGATCAGGTGGCAACCTTTTAGCTCCAACCAATCCAGGGCTGCCAGCGGGCCTAGGTCTACTGGCAGGAAGATGAGGTTGGGGCACTGGTGCATGCTGGACTCAAAGTGAATGCGCAGGGAGCGCAGGGCGGAGAGGTGGCAGAGGGGCTGCAGGGGGGAGAGGATCTTGATGTTGGTGAGATGTAGGTTGGTGAGGGAGGTGAGGTGGGTGATGAAGGCGGGCAGGGTAACGTGGTAACTCCCCGACTTCTCGTAGTGCGTGAACTTCAACGACAGCGAGTGCAGCGACAGCGAGAGGAGGGAGAGGGAGTGTGGGAGGCAGAGGAAGGAGCCGGAAAGGGCGAGCGAGTGGAGCTTGCACAGGTGCCCCAGGGCGCGGGGCAGGTGGATGGTCTGGTTCAGGTTGCTCACGCCCAGGTGCGTCAGCGAGCGCAAGGCGCACAGGCGGCCGGCGAGATGGCCGCCCGGCGACTCATTGTTGGAGTAAGACCTGACCAGGCACATGTCCAGGTGCCGCAGGGCAGGTCTGAGGGGCGGCCTGGTCGTTACACGCGATTCCCGATCCCTCTCCAGCAGCCGCGGCTCCAGCCACGCGGCACGGTCCACCTTGACTCACACGAGAGCCGGCAGCGCGAAGAAGGCCTCTGGGAAGGGCTCGCTGCTGTCCACCGCCGTCGCCTCGAGGCGCTCGACGGGTGTGGCCCGATTGTCGACTATTCGGAAGTAGTTGAGGATGAGGTGGCACAGGGCAGTGGCCCATGGTAAAGTGACTGGCAGCGCCTCCTGCTCCCAGCTACACGCCAGGTACAGGCGCGTGAGCAACTCCACGCATGCGGGAGGGAGCATGTGGATGTTGTCACATGCGACCAGCGTTACGTCCTCCAGTGTCGTCCACTCCTCGCACACCTCTGGTAAGTCTCCCCTGAAATGTCGCAGCTCCAGCCGCCGCATCTGCTGTAGCGCGCCGATGTTGTCTGGGAGGGCCCGCATCTCTGTGCACTTTGAGAGCGAGAGATGCGCCAGGGACCGTAGCTGCTCGAACGCTTCAGGCAGCTCCTCCAGCAACGGGCAGCTCAAATGCAGCTCCTGCAGCGCTGCCAGCTTGCACATCCTGTCGGGCAGTGCGCGGAGAAACTCTGAGTGCAGGCGCAGCACGCGGAGCGCCAAGAACACAGCGATGGAGGGGGGGAGCTTCTGTGTCTGGTCCAGGCAGTGCGCCCGCGACAGCTCCTCCAGGCGCGGCGCCACGGCGCGGAAGAAGCGGTCGAGCGCGCGCTGCCCGACACGGAAGAACGGCTCCGTGAAGCGCAGCTCACAGAGCACCAAGCGGGTGAGGCGCGGGCAGGCGGCAGCGAGCGCGGCGAGGAAGGCGTCGTCGACGAAGTCGAACGCGTTCTCCACGAGGGCGAGAGAGGCGGCGCAGGGGATGAGCACCAGCGTCCCACTAAAGAGGGTCCCAAAAGTTCCCCACCATTGTTGGTTACCAGGGTCCCAAAAGTTCCCCACCATTGTTGGTTACCTCACACCTTCGCCCAACACTCACGCTCAATCCCCCCTCCAGGTCACTGCCAACATGAACACGTCCACGCAGAGTTCCCCCATGGACAGTACGTGTGCGGGCTGGGCATGACTCAGTCGGTGCCGATTGGCCGAGTTGGGGCGAAAATTTGTGAAGCGGGGAAATCCAACTCGCCCGAATTCGCAGCCAACCAGATACTTATAATGGTGGAAACTGGTGATTGGCGGAAACACCGAGCTCGTCCGTGATTCGCTAAGTGTCGCTCAGGGAGATTCTCGCCGCTGATTGGCGAGAAGTTTCCAGGGCAAGGGCTTTTGGTACTGGAGTCAGTGCATCAAACACGTTACTGTAGCCTTGCAACATCTATATATTTGTCACTAATGATTACCTAAACCTAGCACGTGAGCAATTAAAATACTGGCTATAGCTGATTTGCTCTACATTGGCTCCATAACTATTTGTTTAATTTAAAATTTCTACCATGATCGGGCTTTTGGTGATAATATATATATTAAAACATGACATTGTTTAAGCACATGTCTAGTCTAGGGCTATGCCTGAACTGTATAACCAACCGTCCGATTACTTGGACTCATAAAGTTCCCGAAAACACGTTTTGTATCGAAGCGATAGGTCAGTGCTGATGCGTACACCTGGGCCACTTTCTAGTGATACGACAAGCACAAGTTTCAGCTTCGTATAAGATTTCCGTCGCTGGGAGTGACTGGCTTCGACGTAACAACTTGTCAGCCAACCATCCCCGCTCAGCACATACACTGAGGGAAAAAACCGTCCGGATGTTTGGCACTAAGTTGGGTTTTTAGGCTTTGAGACTACTGTATGGTAAACCTGCAAGATGCACGGTGGTACACGTTGGGAGAGGCACAAAGTGGATGCGTTCACTGCACTGAGAACTAGATTAGTACATTGGATCTAACTCATACTCCAAAAGATATACAACGAGTACATCCGGACAGTTTTTTCCCAGGACAAAGAGCAAACTTCCGAACAACGTTTCTAGTACCTAGTCCACCTACTCTTGGCGTTGATCACCATCCACACCCTCCTAGGCATGTTATCTATGTGGTTAGTGCAGACCTTTGCATGAAGCTTCTCGCACTCTTCCTTGACCCACCATTTTGCATAAGGGGGTGAGCACAAGGAAAATTGCGAAGTATTTGAGCGTATGCATAAGTATTGTGCACGAATTCAGATTGAATGTAATCTCTGAGACTAGCCAAGCCGAAGGGTGTCCAAAGATGCCATTAGTTGAATGGTCTTGGCTTATCATGGGTTGTTTTCGTCGAATCAGAGTAAGGTGAAATCACGTATAGAGTGGCAAAATCTAGCATACCCGCCACGAAACTTAGGGTAACAGAGCACGGTCGATTGAGCATCCTTTCATTGTTAGAATCATGTTAAAATCCGCGAGTCTAGTGACAGTGCATCAGTTGAAGAAGTCTCGACTGTTTGGGAAGAATATCAGGGTTGAGGTCTGGTGAGGAAGAGGGGCACTCCAGAGCTACATATCCATGCTCTCCGAGCCATTCCAAGCCTAGGTAGGGAAAATGACATGGAATGCCTTGGAGAGCATAAGTATGTTGCGCTGGAGTGACCCTTTTTCTCACCAGACCTCAATCCAGATATTCTTCCCAAACATTCGAGGTTTCTTCGACTGCTGCCCCGTCACTAGACCCGCGTATTTTAACATGGTTCACACAGTGAAAGGATGTTCAGTCGACCGTGCTCTGTTACCCTAAGATTCGTGGCGGGAATGCTAGATTTTGCCACTCTATTCGTGATTTTACCCTAGAACGATACGACGAAGACGACCCATGATAAGCCGGGACCATTTAACTAATGGCATCTTTGGACACCCCTCGGCTTGGCTAGTCTCAGAGATTACATTCAATCTGAATTCGTGCACAATACTTATGCATACGCTCAAATACTTCGCAATTTTCCTTGTGCTCACCCCCTTATGCAAAATGGTGGGTCAAGGAAGAGTGCGAGAAGCTTCATGCAAAGGTCTGCACTAACCACATAGATAACATGCCTAGGAGGGTGTGGATGGTGATCAACGCCAAGAGTAGGTGGACTAGGTACTAGAAACGTTGTTCGGAAGTTTGCTCTTTGTCCTGGGAAAAAACTGTCCGGATGTACTCGTTGTATATCTTTTGGAGTATGAGTTAGATCCAATGTACTAATCTAGTTCTCAGTGCAGTGAACGCATCCACTTTGTGCCTCTCCCAATATGTACCACTGTGCATCTTGCAGGTTTACCATACAGTAGTCTCAAAGCCTAAAAACCCAACTTAGTGCCAAACATCCGGACGGTTTTTTCCCTCAGTGTATCGCGCAGCTGTCGCATCTTGATGTGAAGGTACGTTTGTCGTGCTGTAACCGGCCGACCGGCCAACCTAATACGCCCTGACAATGTCGTGTGTTTAGGGTACACTTTGATCCATGGGGTTGCCGAGCGCAATGGCGCCAGTGCCACTAATGTTCTATAGTAAGCTGCCGTTTGTTGTGTCTCGGTGTTGTTGCCATTGCCATGCCCTAGACGTGTGCTAGAAAATCCCACTTGTGCTGCCCACGTGCCCACAGATGGTTCCGCAGCGCAGTTGGCCGACAAGTGGGGCTTGCGCGTCAATGCGCTCCTCGGCATGGCCAGTCGACGCCTCTGCCGTTGCTAGCTACACTCCTCCTTCGTCTCCGGCCTTTCCACAACCCAGACAATGGGGTGAGTAAATTTTGGACGAGTCAGAGTGTCGTTTGAGGGGCTATGCTGGCAAGAAATGCCCTTATGTGCAGGTTGTGCGGCAGCTGGAGTATCCGTAGCGGTTTGCTGGTCCCTTGTGCGTGTGGAGCTGGAAAGTCGTCCTGTACAACCTGGAAGAGTATACCGACCCCACAATCCATGTGTCAAAGACACAACCCAAGCATGCCGACTACCAGCGGCTGGTGTCGTCCATTTGGCGGCACGCCGTGGTGCATGCACATCGTGTTGCTTGCTGTCGACTCAGGGTGCAAGGCGTGTTGGACACCCTTATCGACATCACTGCAGATCTGCCCGAGGAAGGCATGGAAAGTGGTGTTGATGACTTTGATGAGGGGCTCACTGGCGTCTCTACTGACATGGGAGATAACAACACTCCCCGATTGTCGACTACTCAACGGCAACAACGTTTGAAAGCAAATGTTACTCGGTTGGCTAAGGAGATAGTTCGCTTGAAGGCGAGGTGCATCGACTTGAGATACAGGGACAGGGACACCCTCCTAGTTTTCACGATACCTACCAATGCATTGGCCACCTTATCTACATGTTTTGTGGTCGAGGGTCAGGGTATAGCCTGTCGGCTTAGATGGTGTCCATTTGGAGAATGCTCTTGGTGTTTGCCTTTGCCGCCGTTATCTACATGCTTTGTAAGGATCATCGCTACAGATCTGCCCGATCGGCATTTTAATACGCAGTCATTTGAAGATATAGCACTACAGGCCAATCCACATGAAGCAAAAGAACCATCCCAAAGTCGGCAAGGACTATGCAATCTTCAGAACCCCACCTACCCCCTCTTTGACCGTGTCATCATCAAATCCCATGTTGTCAGAAACAATGTCTTCCCCCACGTATTGTTGACAAACCCTTGTGCCACCAGGTGCCACGCGATGGTCAGTTGCTCCTTGTTCCCCCTGCTCAACCCCGCCAAGCCCGTCTTCCCTGACTTTTCAGTCTCTAAGATGGGGCTCTCCAACTTCCTCTCTAGCACTTGCGAACCGTCATAGAAGATCGCCGACTTGCACACCACCCTGATGCTGTCTAGCTTAGCTATCGCCACATCGGTCTCCTCCTCGGTTGTGTCCTTTCGCAGTTTAACAATTGCAGCCATCACACGCCGCATCTTCCTCATCGAGAATGCCGTCCCCTCCACCAAAGCCTTCTTGCCATCCCTCGTCACCCCATTCTGGCTGTGCATATATGAGAACCTCGGATCCCCGTCAAAAGCCTCCCTAAGCCGCCTCCCATCCCCTGGTGAAGGACTGTTCCAGTGCTGCCATGCATGCGCTAAGGTCACACTACTACGCCACGGATGCACCACCGCTATCTCGTACCGCATGTCGGCATTCCTCATCGCCGCCTCCTCCTCCCGCTGCTTCTCCTCACGCTTCCTCTGCTCCACTTCAGCTGGTGTGTCAAGGACTGTCGTCGCCCTCCCTTGCCTTCCCACCGACATCTCTAGCCGCAGTGCCTTGATCTGTCTATGCAGTTCCTGAATACATCCGTCCTTCTCTCGGATCACCACCTCTTGGGTGGCGGACGTCTCCGCGACTGCCTTTAGCCTCGCCTGCGTCTCTGCCAGGTCGACGGCCATGGTTGCCACCACCTTACCCTCCCATGTCAGCAGAGCCCTGAGCCCAGTCACTTGATGCTGCATCCTCGCCAGAATCTCCTGTCGTGGGATCATCAAAATGGACCTATTAGACATAGATAGAGTTTAGCACGTAGTAGTAGGAGACATGGCATTGTGCTGATATCTATGACCACTCACCGCCTCTTGGATGGGTGTCGGGTCCATGCGTCGTGAGACGGCCTCCTCGTCATGACGCGCCACCCTGGCCGCCCAGCCTCGGAAGATGCGGTGCCAACGTTGCTGGGTGGCGCACACGTACGGGTGCCACGACCACTTGTGGAGCATGACGGCGAGGTCTTCGGCCACGATGCTGCGGCCAACCAGGATCAGGACTGCAGAAAGTGCGCCGCCGTGGTGTCGCGCTTGTCGGCAGGCGCCGCCTAGTTCCGCTCCTGCACCTGTAAAGGGGGAAGAGGAGTAGATAAGGTTGACACACGAGTTAGAAACGAGCGGCTTAAGACGAGATCGACAGATTGCCTGTAGGTCGACAAGTGACACTCCGGCTCACATCCTTGAGGGCGTCATCAGCCCAGGGGAAGATGTTATTCGCGAGGAGCGCCTCCAGCTCCGCGTTGGTGCCCTCCATCACCCTGCCGACGTAGTATTCGCCCTTCTGCCCTGTGAACCCTGCCTTTGCCAGCACAGCGGCGCGGGGGATGGTGGTGACGTATGACAGATGCATCTTGTTGAGGGCCCAGTGGCCCATGCTGGCGATCTCGTGGTGCGGCAACCCTTGGTCTGCCAGCTCCTACGCCCCCCCCGCCCGCATGGCGTGGACGATGCGCGTGATCTCTATACCGCATGCCCTCCACAGTTCCTTGAACCATTGGTTCAAGGTCGTCTCCAGCACCTCGGCCTCGTCGCCGCTGCGGAGGAGGAAGAAGAGATGGTGCATGTACCATGTCTGTGGGGAGGTGAAGTCCAAGAGGTCGACCATCGGCGCGCCAAAAGCCAGCATCGCCAGGTCAAACACCCAGTGGATCCAGAGCAGGGTGTTGCCGACAGCACAGAGGGAGAATTCTAAGTGGCGTCCAGCGTAGTAGTGCTGCACCTTGAATGTCTTGTTCGTCTTGCTCTGGCAAGACGACAAGACCATCACGACGGCCTTTCCGGTGGGGTCGAGTGGGGAAGTGGTGCCAAGTCGGTCGAGGAAGAGGTCGGGGAGCTCGAATCCCCAGATGCTGTGGCCGCGCGCGAAAGTGTGGTGGCAGACAAGACACAGTGTAAGCCTTGCGTCGCCCCCGTACCTCCCGTGTTGAAGTGCCACCATGCCCAGACGGGGAGCACCGTCGTGGCAACGCGCCTCAGTTGCCCCGGCGTGTAGGTGTCGGCCAGCGTGCCGTGCAGGCGGTCCAGGCACATCCTGCAGGGAAAGACATGGAGAGGTCGACGCCGCATTCGGTTAGGGATGCGAAGTACGGGGTCAAGCGGTCAATCCCAAGGAAGGCAGCATAGGCGGCATGGGGTATACCATACATCGACGACTAGTTGGGTAGATGTGGGGTTTGTCTGACGACTTACCCGCTCTCGGTCTCCCAACGCTCGCGACCATGTAATCACAAGCACCCTCACATCGGTGGCATCGAAGAGCAGCTCTGTCGGCGGCATACCGAAGATGATGGCCTCCATGTTACAGAGGACAGTCAGAGCCTTTAGCCGCTGCATCAAGATCGCCACCGTGAGCTTCTTGTAGGGCTGGATCCTTGCAATGCTCAAAACTGCACAGGTTGTTATTGCTTACAGCAGCAGAGACTGGGTTTGCTCACAGCAGCAGGAAGTGTTATTGCGTAAAGCAACAGAGACGGTTGTTACGCACACCGGAGGCTTAGCTGAGCTAGCTCACCGCACCTCACTCAAAACAGCAATGATTTCTTTCGCTCGTTCTTTCATGCTCAAAGCAGCTGAATGTTGGTTTTTGCTCAATCAGCAGATGCTCTTCTCAGAGTAATGAATTGAGGATGATTAGGGGATACAAGGGGATGTAACCTAAGGTGTTGTAATCTCTATGAGCATGCACCTATCTAGCCTTTAAAATATACAATTATATGTTGGCTAGACAAGGGGCAATGACTAGCACAAGACACGCAGCTCAGGGTGGCACTACTAGTCCAACCTCTGAGACAAGTGTCTGAAGACCAGTTAGAAAGAGTACGAAGGAAACAAGAGTAACCCAGGGCGGCACTACTAGTCCAGCCACTGGAACAGGAGCCACAAGGCCAGTCAAGATAATATAAGGAGTAGCGACGGGCCGGCAGGCGCGGGGCTGGCGAGCGCGGGGCCAGCGAGCGACAGGGCTGGCAGGCATGGGGCTGGCGAGCGCGGGGCCAGCGAGCGATGGGGCTGGCAGGCGCGGGGCTGGCGAGCGCGGGACCAGCGAGCGACGGGGCCGGCAGGCGCTGGGCTGGCAAGTGCGGGGCCAGCGAGCGGCGGGGCTGGCAGAAGCGGGGTTGGCGAGCGCGGGGCCAGCGAGCGACAGGGCTGGAGACGGGCGGCTGGCGCATACGGGCAGCCAGCAGCTACAGGCGGCTGGTGGCTATCGGCCAGCGGCAGTGACTAGCACGCGGCTAGCAGAGGTGGCTGGCGACGGGCGGCTAGGAGCGGGCAGGCTAGCGACATGCAGCTAGCGACTAGCGGCTAGGAACGGGCGGCTAATAACGGGCGGCTAGGACTAGGACTAGGGCGGAAGCGCGGGTGGGTGGGGAGGACCTAACCTAGCGCGTGATACCATCTCAGAGTAATGAATTGAGGATGATTAGGGGATACAAGGGGATATAACCTAAGGTGTTCTACTCTCTATGAGCATGCACCTATCTAGCCTATAACATACACAATTATGTGTTGACAGCTCTTTCTTGCACACAGCCGCAAATGTGGCGCACAGCTGTGAATGTTATAGCTTGCTCACAACATCAAGTGTGATAGCTTGCTTACAGCAGCAACGCTATTTTCTTGTTCCCAAAGGCGATTCTCTTGCACGCAGCAGCCAACGGCTCTTTTCTTGCTCACAATCTATTCTTGCTCAACAGGAAAGCTTTTTTTTTGCTCAACAGCATTACTTTTTCTTGCTCAACAGCAAAGCTTTTTCTTTCTCAACAAGAAAGCATTTTCTCGCTCAAAAGCAAAGCTTTTTCTTGCTCAACAGTGACGTCTCTTCTTCCTTGCTAAAACGCAAAGATTCTCCAGCTCAACAGCAAAGTCTCTTTTAATAGCAGCAAATCTCTTTCTTATTGCTTAACAGCAACGCTCTTTCCTTGCTCACAGCAGCAAATGCAATTTTCTGTTCACACAGCAGCCGAGCTGTGATGACTCCTCACACCAGGGGCAAAGGGTAATTCCATTAGCGGAGGTGGTGATGGATCTTCAACATAGGCTGCTGTGCACCGCAACAGTGATTGTGCGCAGCAGGATGCAGTTTTGAGAGCAGCTGTGATTGCAACTAGTAGGAGCAGCTGCGTTGGTTAGCGAAGTGCCCTGGCAGGACTGGTAGTTGACCACCGCATTTGTCCATAGCTGCAACTTCCATCAGGGAAAAAGTGGTAGCTACGACAGCTGCAGCTGAGATCGTCACCGTCGATAGCATTTGGAGCCGCGGCCTCCATTGTCAGATGTGGCGGTTGTGATTGGCACCATAAGAGGCAGGAGATTGCCCGCCTCAGCAGCAGCAGATGCGTGTGTCACCGCCAGCAGAGCTGTCGTAGGAATGCCATATCTAAGACCACGATAAGCCTATTATGAGTCGACTGCTGTCGCCAGTACCCGATTCACTTCGCTGCAGAAATTCGTCACCACAGCAGCGGAAAGTCGTCACCAGCAGCAGCGGAAGTTCGTCAGCGGCAGCAGCGGAAGTTTGTCACCAGCAATAGCAGAATTTCGTCACAAGCAGCAGCGGAATTTTGTCACCGGCAACAGCGTCAGCAGCAACAGCAGCAGCAACAGATATTCATCTGCAGCAGCAGAGGAAATTCGCCACCCACAGCAGCGGACATTCGTCACCAGCAGCAACGGCAGCAGCAGCGGAGATTCGTAATCAGCAGCACTGGCAACAACCGCGGAAATTCGTATGGCAACCAGAGACAACGGAAAATCGTCACCAGCAGCCATGGAAATTCGTCTCCCGCAGCAGCGGGAATTCGTCGCCCGCAGGTGCAGGAATTCGTCACCCACAGCAGCCACAAATTCATCACTAGTATCAGCTCAAACTCGTCACTCGAGGTGGTAGCGAATCGAAGCAAGGGAAAACGCGGAAGGGATGGGAGAAGCGAGATTTACAACATGATTCAGACTAGGTGGCAGGTCCATGGTCCTGCTGTTAGAATAACGCAATGAACTAGATTGTGCCATACAGCGAGGTTTAGTGCTATGGTGCTGTACCCTCTATGAGCATGCACCTATCTAGCCTATAACATATACAAATATATATTAACACTCCCCCTAGTCTAGACAAGGGGCGGTGTCTGGCAAGAGACACGCAGCTCAGGGTGCACTACTAGTCCAACCTCTGAGGCAAGGGTCTTAAGATCTGTCACAAGAGCACAAACAAGTCAAGAGCAAACCAGGGCGGCACTACCAGTCCGGACACTAGAGCAAAAGACACAAGGCCGGTTAGGAGAATATTATAAGAGTAGTACACAATCAAGGTCCTAGTAAGTGAGGAGCTAGTGGAACTAGACCAAGCTGTATACAGTGTTGTAGATGATCTTTAGGCGCAAGCGCCTTAGTAAAGATATCAGCTGTGTTGGCACCAGAGGCCAAGTGAACTACGCGGGCCTAACGTCACTGCTGCAGCTTGCGCAGGAGGACGTACAGTAGCTGGATGTGCTTCGCGCTTCCCTCCAGTCAAGGCTCCTGACTCGAGAGGATTATGGCCATGTTGTTAGCGTGCAAGACCGGGGCAGAGCTAGGCCGCTCACCTAAGTCTGTAAGCAAGAACGTCAGCCAGCGGAGTTCCTGTGCCGCCATGCCACTGGCGTAGATTTCAGCCTCACAACTAGCCTGGGCAACAACAGACGAGCAAGTGGACCTCCACGAGACAACGCCTGCACCAAGGCTAAAGCAGTAGCCTTGAGAGGACCTGAGCGTCTCAGCGTCGAAGGACCACGAAGCGTTTGTGTGCCCTGTTTGGACCACTAGCTTGCGTCCTCCTAGCACTAGCCCCATGCCCGATGTACTTGCTAGATAATGTGTCACAGGATCGAATGTGTCGAGGAAAGGTTTGCTAAATGTTCCATTATCAATCAGTACAAGGTGCTTTTATACTTCCAGAATACATCAGATAACCAGGTTTATCCTATCCAAAGGGAATAGACCCTTCTAGAAATAGAATCACCATGCGTATAGCCATGCGAGGCTATTGGCTTTAAGGGATTACGACAGGCGCTAGATATAGCGCGCCAGTACATCCCGAGCCTAGTCGGTGATATAATTATAATAACAGGATAAACCAAAGGATAATGGAAAAGGAGGAATAGGAAACCAAATGAGATGAGATAGAAAGAGGAATGAAATAGAAAGGAAATATGAAAAGGAGAAATTGGTGTAACGGGGTCGTACTCTCACATAACGCAAAACCCTCTTAGCTACCGACCAGTGCTGTGGTCGGTGTCTTCGTGTTGCCACGAAGTGAGCCAGGATGCTGAGAGGGTATGCGAGATATGGACGAGTGCAAATCATCAAGTATATGAGGCAACCCACCAGCTCTGCATACGCACCACTAGGCTCCACCGACTCATCAGGAACTGGAGCCGAGAGCCAGTGATCTACTTGCAGAGGTGTGGGCTGCGTGGGGGAGACCTGAAGACCGAACCTCTGAAGGACCTGGCGCACCAAGTGTGACTGTGTGAGACTGATGGTGCATGCTGCTCTGTCCCTGGAGATTTGCAGCCCAAGGTAGCGGCGCAACTCTCCTAGGTCAGTGCAGGTGTGTCTCCTGAGCAGCTCAGCCTTCATGGAGGCCAGTGCATCTCTGTCTGCAGTAGCAAAGACCACGTCATCTACATAGACAAGGATGTAGAACGGGGTTTGTCCTGAACGGGCGAAGAGTGAATGTAGATGACGGGAAGAATTGTACGTCAGCTAATGTAGCACGCAGCATGGCGTGCCACTCACGGGGCATCTGCCGCAGGTCGTAAACTGGGCGCCGGAGGAGCCACTCGGTCCCAGGGGTGAAGGTGCTGGTGAACCCCGTTAGACAGCGCAGGTAGACCTGCTCGTGTAGACTGCCCTAGAGAAACGTTGTAGAGAAGTTGAGGGAGTGTAGCTCATAGTCACGCTGAGCTGCTACGTGTAGCTGCGTCCGAAGAGTGGTCATCTTCGGGGTCGAGGCGAAGGTCTGAAAGAAGTCAACACCCTCACGCTGACTGAAGCATCTAGCAACGTAGCGCGCCTTGAACACCGGCGGCTCTCCAGGAGGGCGCTTCACCTTGAAGAGCCACCGGCTATCGACTACGTTTCCTCCACTTGGGGGAACTGCGTTGACGTATGTGCCGGTGGATCTCCAAGATGCCATCTCCACGTCCATGGCAGCTATCCACTGAGAAGCCCAGGGTCCCGAGGTCGCCTTAGTGTAAGTGCGAAGGGTCGGGATGTCAAGGGCGTCTGGGTTACCCTCAGGGACTAGCAGTATGGAGCAAAGATGAGGCGTGGCCTCAGACACGAAAGCGAGCTCGTACTGCTGCTCCTCCATGACGTCACTGCCGAGGGCAGGAGCACCCCCGACGAACGGAGGATGGGCAGGTTCAGAGACCAGAGCGGTGGGGTAGTCAAGGCGACAGGTAGAGGCGAAGTCAGCGACGGCAGCGACAAGGGCGTCAAGACTGGAGACAGGAACAAACGGGTCAGTAACGAGGGAGGCAAGGACCCGAGGAACCACGACAAGGACGAGCCACGACAGGAACCCTAGGACTAGCACCCCCAGAACTAGCAACCCCAGAACGAGAACCGTCTCCAGCACTGGTGCCACCCCTAGGACCACCGGGACAAGCCACGACAGGAACCCCAGGACTAGCACCCTCCTCAACGCCCGCACCCCCAGAGCTCACGGACCCCTGCGGCGGCTGCTGCTGCAGCGGCGGCGATGGCAACTGCTGCTGCAGCGGCGACGACGGCGGCTGTTGCGACCGTGGAGGACGAGACACCGGGGTGGAGACAGGCAGCAAGAACGGCGCTGTGGGGCCACCAGAGTCAGCCGACTCCTCGACTGGGACAACTGACGGAGGGGAGTGACGTGAGACACACCACATGGGGCAGGACGGGGAGGGAGAGGAGCAGGGGCTATCGGAGGAGTGGGAACCAAAAATAGGGGCGGGGAAAATGGGAGACCTCGGTGGCAAAAGCGGTGGTAGAAGGAGATTGACTCGTCAAAAGCGACGTCATGGTAGTGAAAGAAGCGGTGAGATGGCGGATGGTAAAAGTGCCAATCAGACGTGTCGATGAGGAAACCGAGGAAGACACAGGGGACAGTGCCGACAGTGAGTTTGTTCGTGCTAGAGGCAGGAGCGTTAGCAAGGCCGCCTTAGACATGGAATGCAGATGCGTCACCAGGTAACCCGGTCCAGAGAAGGGTCGGAGAACCTGCGGCCACTGGGAGTGCGGCCATAGGTTAAGCTGGTGAGCGGCGTAGCGAACAGCGAATGGCCACAGAAAATGGGGTGCATCGGCATGGATCATGGAGGTACGAGCCACCTCCATGACCAAACCCATGCGTCGCTTAGCGACCCCATTTTGTTGCGGGGAGTCCAGCAGGGTGTACGACTGGGTGATGCCCTCCGCACGACAGAACTGGGCAAGTCGACCGTAGGCAAACTCACCGCCACGTTCGGAGTGGAGATGCAGCACATGGAGGCCGTGGTGGACTCGCGCAGCTACGACCCACGGGATATGAGCGTCAGGCACGTCAACCTTCCGCTCCAGGGGAAAAACCCTGGGTGTAGCACGTGTAGTCCTCGAGAAGCACTAGAAAGTGGTGCTCTCGACGCGGCCCAGGGACGGGGGCTGGGCCCCAGACGTCCAGGTGCAAGGTCTGGAGTGGCGCAGTGGTAGGGGGAAGCGAGGAGGAGTGAGGAGCATGGCGCAGCCGACCCTCGACGCAAGGCATGCACGGCGGTGCAGGCGAGGGAGGAAGGGCAGGGAGCGACGCATGGAGACCAAATACAAGACTGTGATGAGACATGTGACACAGTCGCGGGAGTGCGGGGTGACCTAGGGGGTGGTGCCATAGCAGCGAGGAGTGAGTGGGCGATCGACACGAGCAAGCCGCAACAACCTGGGTCGACGTAGGCACCTGGGGGGACGCCCTCACCGGAGGGGACGCAGTGTCCAGCGTAAACAGGCCAGACACAGGGTCCTGTGGACTGGGTCAGAGGAGCATTAGTGGCGGCCTCGGTACAGACCGCATACCGCTCGTGTCCGGGGAACGTAGTGGTGACGCCGAGGTCCTGAAGACAGCCAACACCAACTAGGTTCGTAGAGAACAAGGGGATGTGCAGGCCTGTAAGAGAACCCGAGGGGACCGCCGGACAAGGAAGGGCGGTGGAGCTACAGTGACGGAAACAATTGTCATGATGATTTGCATTAATTAGAGTTTTTGGGCATTCCGACTACTATACATAAAGTCTTAATATTTAATGGTGATACGCTTTGGGAGGGGCACATCGTGGACGTGTTCACAGTGCTAAAATCCACAATAGTACACTGTATCTAACTTAGTGCCAAAAGATATACAAAGAGTACATCCGGACAATTATTTTCCAGGACAAATAGCAAACTTCGGAGCAGCGTTTCTAGTACCTACTCCATCAACACTTGGCTTTGATCACCACGTGCACCCTCCTAGGCATGTTATCTACGAGGCTCGTGCAAACCTTTGGAAGGATCTTCTGGCACTCTTCCTGGACCCACCCTTTTGCATAAGGGGGGGAGCACTATGAAAATTGCGAAGGATTTGAGCGTATGCAAGAGTAATGTGCACGATTTTAGATTTAATGTTATCTCTGACACTAGCCACGCTGAGGTGTGGCCAAAGATGCCGTAAGTCGATTAGTCCCATCTTATCATAGATCGTCTTCATCGTATCGTTGTAGGGTAAAATTACGAGCAGAGTGGCGAAAACTAGCGTGTCCGCCACGAAACTTAGGGTAACATAGCACAGTCGACTGTGCTCCCTTTCACTAATAAAATCACGTTAAAATCTATGGGTCTCGTCACAGTGCACCAGTCAAAGAAGCCCGGATCGGTGGGGAAGAATATCTGGGTTGAGGTCTGGTAAGGAAGAGGGTCACTCTGTTGCTACAAACTCATGCTCTCCAAGCCATTCCAAGCCTAGGCGGGACACATGGCTCAGAATGGCTTGGAGAGCATGAGTAAGTTGCGTTGGAGTGGCCATTTTCTTCACAAGACCTCAACCTGGATATTCTTTCTAAACATTCCTGACTTCTTCGACTGTGGCACCGTGATGAGACCTACGGATACTAGCGTGATTCTAATAGTGCAAGGGTGCACTGTCGACCGTGCTATGTTACCCGAAGTTTCGCGGCAGATATGCTAGTTTTCGCCAGTCTGCTCGTAAATTTACCCTACAACGGTACGAGGAAGACGATCCATGATAAGACGGGACCAATCCACTTATGAAATATTTGGCCACACCTCAGCGTGGCTAGTCTCAGAGATAACATTCAATCTGAAATCATGCACAATACTCTTGCATACGCTCAAATCCTTCGCAATTTTCCTAGTGCTCAGCCCCTTATGCTATAGCGTGGGTCCAGGAAGAGTGCGAGAAGATTGCTGCAAAGGTTTGCACTAGCCTCGTAGATAACATGCCTAGGAGGGTGCGGGTGGTGATCAAGGCCAAGTGTTGGTGGACTAGGTACTAGAAACGCTGCTCGGAAGTTTGCTATTTGTCCTTGGAAACAATTGTCCAGCTGTACTCTTTGCATATCTTTTGGCACTAAGTTAGATACAGTGTACTATCATGGATTTTAGTGTTGTGAACACATCCAACATGTGCCCCTCCCAAAGCGTACCACCATTAAACATTAAGACTTTATGTACAGTGGTCGGAAAGCTCAAAAACCCTAATTAATGCAAAACATTCGGACAATTGTTTCCGTCACTGTACGGGCAACTACCAGACCATAGGAGGGGTCAGCAAGCTCGATAGCGGCAAGAGAAGCAAGCGGTGTGAGCACAGTGTGGTCATGGAAGAATTAGGCAGACACTCCAAAGTCGAGCGTGAAGGAGACCGAAGCAGTATCCTCCGCCGGCGTAGGGGCTAGCGTGGAGCCGAGGCTAAACAAGGCAGGGGGTCCTACGCCTGACGCAGCAGGGGAACCTAGACTACACACATGGGACACACCTACGCTAGGCAACACCGGATAACAGGGTCCAGTCACACCAGAGTCATCAGCATACATGGCATACAAAGCAGACCTAATCTGATCCATGTTCATCCCAAAGAAAGGCACACGACGATGCACCAGGCTGTACCAGTCGGGGGGGTCCGCCGTGGGGCCGAAGAAGAGACGGAAGAGGTTGTCGAGGCAGCGGTAGCAGCGCGCGGTGGTGTGACCGGGGCGGTCACAGACGGTGCTGCGGCGGGGGCTGGACTGAAGCTGGTAGTGGCAAGTGACCACACAGGAGCTGCCACCCAACACGGAGATGGGCACCCCACCACCACCAGCACCGCCAGTCCACCACGGCGGCGGGGGTCCCCACGGCAACTACTGCTGCTACTGCGACGGCTGCTGCTGCTACTGAGGCTGCTGCTGCTCCGGGGCACCAGCCCCGGTCCCCTCGTCTGCACCACCATCCCCTCCACCACCTCCGCCACCTCCGCCACCCCTCCCGCCGCTACGCCCCCCTCGAGCCCGGCGTCCCCTACCGTGACGAGACTGCGCTGAGGCCGCCGCAGCAGTCTTAGCAGCAGGGGCCGTCTGAGCAACAGCGGCAAAGACGCCAGAGTAAGTGCACTGTGAGGGAGCACAGCCCTGGAAGATAGGGACCACCGTAGTACCGCTCGACTAAGCGATAGTGCGCTGGCGGGACTCTATCACGGTCAGGGTAGTGACCAAGTCAGTGAGGGTGAGGTCAGCAGGGTGGAGGGCAAGGAAGTGGTCGCGGGCAGTGGCTAGGCGGTCAGGAAGGCGCGTGGCAAGGAAGTAGAGGGTAGCACCGAGGTCGGGTGGCAATACAAGGAGCTAAGCCTCAGTGCTAGCACGGCGGTAGCTAGCCTCTAGTGCGTGCAGGTGAGTGGTGAGATCAATGATAGTGGGAAATGACACAAGGTTAGGGAAGAGCAGGGGGAGGAGGAGACAACCGGCAGAGGCGCAGGAGGGAGTGGAATAGCGTGCAATAACAGCATCTAAGTACGCCTGCGCAGTCTCAAGGGTCTGGTAGCGGGGGTGCTCACACAGGGGGAGGGCGCGACTGATAGCAAGCTGCGCAACCGCGTCACGCAACTACCAGACCGAGCGAGCGAGCTCGGCAGTTGCAAAGGCCTTATGCTCAGCGGGCATTGGGGCGTCAGAGAGGGCAGCAAGCGGGTCGGGGCAGGGGATCTTACTGTCGACTTGAACGGCCAGAGACTGGCCATCCTGGCGCTGTCCCTTCAGCGAGCGGGGGAGGTCGGTGAGCCACGCCTGAAAGTCGATCGCTCAACCCTCCGCGTCTAAGCGGAGCACAGCGTCCGCCATCACCACGGCTGCAACAGGTGACCACCGCTAGGGGGGGAGGAGGAGAGGGCGGTGGAGAGCAGCGGTGGAGAAGGCCGGCGGGAGCGCTGGTACAGAAGGGGGAACCAGGGCCGGCAGGTCAGGGTGGCACAACAGCATGACGGCTCGGCGACTCGGCAACTCGGCGACGCGGCGGCTCGGCTACTTGGCAGCTAGGCGGCATGGCGGCTCAGCTACTCGGCGGCTCGGTGGCTTGGCTACTCGGCGGCTCGGCGGCGCAGGTCACCGGCTTGGCGGCGCTGCGGCTCGGTAGCGTTTCGCAGCGGCTTGGCAGCTCGGCGCGACGCGGTGGCTCGGCGGCGCGGCTCGGTGTGGTGGGGCCGGCGCGACGTGACAGGGCCGGCGCGTAGTGACGGGGCCGGCGCGTCGTGACGGGGCCGGCGCGGCGTAACGGGGCCGGCGCGTTCTAGCGGGGTAGGCGCGGTGGGACGCGGCTGGCGCGGCGTGACGGGGCAGGCACGGTCTAGCGGGGCTGGCACGGCGGGACGGGGCCGGCGCGGCGTGACGGGGCGCAGGCTATGGCGCGGTCTAAGGCTAGGGCTAGGGCTAGGGCTAGGGGCGGAAGCGTAGGTGAGAAGGGGGGACCTAACCTAACCTAGCGTAATACCATGTTAGAATAACGCAATAAACTAGATTGTGCCATACAGAGAGGTTTTGTCCTATGGTGCTCTACCCTCTATGAGCATGCACCTATCTAGCCTATAACATATACAAATATATGTTGACACCCGCCACAAGATAATGAGGAGATGACTACTTATTGCATCCTCCTATAGTCGTGTCATATTCCTTAAAGCCCGGGTCCCAAGTTGCAAGCCGCGAAAAGCAGATTTGCAGTGCGCGGCTCGGGAGAGGGCGAGAGGGTTCCGATTGGCTACGAAAGTGACAAGGAACCAGACTTTCAAAATTGGAATTGCGAAACAAAGCCAAAGCAATCTGCCCCTTCGCAAACAGAAAAACCTTCGCCAAACCTTCCCTTGTCAAACTGGGACCTCCTTGCACACAAAAACGCGTCACAAAATCGCGTCAAGCACAAAGCCACCAGGCAAGCACCAGATTGTGCCCAGCGGCAAATGCGCTAGGGGCAATGAAACCAAATAACAGACAAGAACAACGGCAAAAACGCTGCTAAAAAAAAGGCGCCAGACTCCGCACAGATATGTGTCGCTTTCCGCACGGAATTTATGTGAGCCAGAATCTTTCCAACTCTACATCCATCCGTTCTTAGCGTCGCCAGTTACCACTGTGAGTCGATTATGCACAACGCGAAAGACGCAATCCGAAGCCAGAGACTCGGGTTTTGAGAGTTGCGGGGTGGAGAGAGAGAAACGTGTTCCCGTGCCCCTGCCTGTACGACCTTAAAATATCTAGCGGATGAGAGGAGCGGAATGCGGAAGGGAAGAGGAGAGGTGCAGAAGGGAGGAGCGAGGTGCGGAAGGGAGGAGCGAGGTGCGAAAGGTAGGAGCGAGGTGCGGAAGGGAGGAGCGAGGTGCGGAAGGGAGGAGCGAGGTGCGGAAGGGAGGAGCGAGGTGCGGAAGGGAGGAGCGAGGTGCGGAAGGGAGGAGGGAGGTGCGGAAGGGAGGAGCGAGGTGCGGAAGGGAGGAGCGAGGTGCGGAAGGGAGGAGCGAGGTGCGGAAGGGAGGAGCGAGGTGCGGAAGGGAGGAGCGAGGTGCGGAAGGGAGGAAGCAAGGCCGAGATGGGGCGGACCCATGGGTGCCAAAGCCACGAAGAGTGCTCCCTCTCTCATATCCCCCCCATACCATTCCTTTGTTCCCACAACTCCCTACCCTCATTCCCTCATCCCATATTTCCGCCACTAACTTCCCTGATTTCCCCCACTCCCTTCCCTTATCCCCCACCACTCCATATTCCCCCCAATACCCTCCCTGGTTCCCCCCACTCCCTTCCCATATCCCCCCCGACTCCATATCTTTATTCCCTCCCCCTATTCCCATCCCTTATTCCGCCTCACTTCCCCCCTGTTTTGCCATGCTCCCCCCTCATTCGATATCTCGCCCATAATCTGACATGCCCTCCCCTCCGTTTGCCATGTGATCCCCCAATCTCCCTTGTGCTCCCTACACCTCCCCTGTCCCTCACCTTTCCTCTGATCCCCCCTTCCTGTCCTCCCCCCGGTCCCTCACCTGTACTCTGCTCCCCCTTCCTGTCCTCCCCCCTGTCCCACAGCAGGGAGGGAGAGAGGCAGGACAGCAGGGAGGGAGAGAGGTAGGACAGCAGGGAGGGAGAGAGGTAGGACAGCAGGGAGGGAGAGAGGCAGGACAGCAGGGAGGGAGAGAGGCAGGACAGCAGGGAGGGAGAGAGGCAGGACAGCAGGGAGGGAGAGAGGCAGGACAGCAGGGAGGGAGAGAGGCAGGACAGCAGGGAGGGAGAGAGGCAGGACAGCAGGGAGGGAGAGAGGCAGGACAGCAGGGAGGGAGAGAGGCAGGGCAGCAAGGAGGGAGAGAGGCAGGACAGCAGGGAGGGAGAGAGGCAGGACAGCAGGGAGGGAGAGAGGCAGGACAGCATGGACCAGGGGAGAGTGGGGCGGTGAGCGTGTGGTTTGGCTGATGGCCAGAGGGTGAGCAGGGAGCAAGAATGCGACGACCTGGCCCTGGCGTTCAGCTTTCCCACTGCTATGTGGCTCAAAGCCCCAACGGGGGGCTACAATCAGGATTCATTTCATCGGATCCTGCCGATACTTATCAGACTAGGGCCAAATGTGGAAGAGCATTAGACTGGGGCGTAAGAATAAGCTACCGGTACATGCTTCAGGGGGCCTATGGCTGTAGCTACGAGGATCTAGGTGGTGGCTAGGATCTATGCATACATGCAGAAGTCAATGGTTATATGTAACAAATGTCAGAGCAGTCAGATGCCTACTTGGTGTTCATTGTCCAAGCTGCTTTGAAAAACTTGGAAGCAGCAAGCAAGTAAACAGCCAATAACTCTGGTGTTCTCCCAAATTTAACTGCAGGTTTACTGAGTTCCGCCATGTGACCGGGTGCGCCACGCCTATACCCTCCATCCTCATGGGCCGTGGGTTACCTGTAAACATTGGGACAACAGGGGGTTGGCGAAATGAAGACATAGGTAGCTGTGAAAGGGGGACAAAGTGCCTCTCACGAGCCACCTCCTCTCCTACCCCCAAGGACGGGGAGGGGACCCTCTCCCTCCCTGCACCTGGTCTCTCTCCCTCCCTGCACCCTGGTCTATCTCCCTCCATGCACCCTGGTCTCTCTCCCTCCCTGCACCCTGGTCTCTCTCCCTCCCTGCACCCTGGTCTCTCTCCCTCCCCGCACCCTGGTCTCTATCCCTCCATGCACCCTGGTCTCTCTCCCTCCCTGCACCCTGGTCTCTCTCCCTCCCTGCACCCTGGTCTCTCTCCCTCCCCGCACCCTGGTCTCTCTCCCTCCCTGCACCCTGGTCTCTCTCCCTCCCTGCACCCTGGTCTCTCTCCCTCCCTGCACCCTGGTCTCTATCCCTCCCTGCACCCTGGTCTCTCTCCCTCCCTGCACCCTGGTCTCTCTCCCTCCCTGCACCCTGGTCTCTCTCCCTCCCTGCACCCTGGTCTCTCTCCCTCCCCGCACCCTGGTCTCTATCCCTCCCTGCACCCTGGTCTCTCTCCCTCCCTGCACCCTGGTCTCTCTCCCTCCCTGCACCCTGGTCTCTCTCCCTCCCTGCACCCTGGTCTCTCTCCCTCCCTGCACCCTGGTCTCTCTCCCTCTCTGCACCCTGGTCTCTCTCCCTCCCTGCACCCTGGTCTCTCTCCCTCCCTGCACCCTGGTCTCTCTCCCTCCCTGCACCCTGGTCTCTCTCCCTCCCTGCACCCTGGTCTCTCTCCCTCCCTGCACCCTGGTCTCTCTCCCTCCCTGCTCTCGCTCTCGCTCTCCTTCCAGTGTCTCTCACCGGTGATGCTCTCGCTCCCTGCTCTCTTGGCTCACTCCCACTGTTCTGCCCTCCCCACTGTTCTACACTTGGGTCACCCACATGCTGCCCTCTCCCCCCCCTCACACGAGCTGTCGCTGTCCCTCCCCCCCCCCACATGTGTTCAAGCTGCGGACACCTCCCCACAATCCCTTGCCCATACTCATCTTCCCCATAAACCCTTGCCCACACTCACCTCCCCACAATCCCTAGCCTACACTCCCTCGCAGCTCTCATGCCTCAGTCTCTCCCGCGTTCTCCTGCCGTTCCCCCTCCCCTGTTCTTGCGCATCTCACCCTTCCCTGATCGCCCTCCACGCCCCCCTCCCCTGCCTTCCTCTCCTCCTCCCCTGCTCTCCCTCCTCCCCCCTCCCTTGCTCTCCCTCCTCTCCCCCTCCTGCGCTCTTACTCGGCTAACCCTTCCCTGCTCCAACCCCTCACTCTCCCCGCACTCTCACGCCTCGCTCCCTCCCCTTCTCTCACTCCGCTCTCCTTCCCTACCGCCCTTGCCTCACTCCCGTCCCTTCCCTTTGTCGCCTCTCTTTCTCCCCACGCTCTCGCCTCTCTTCCCCCGACCTCTCTCTCCTCTCTTCCCCCCCAGAGGCCTCTTGCCTGTATTCCTCCATGTTCTCCTGCACCTCTATTCCTCCCTGATCTCTCCCACCCCGCTCTCGCTGGCCCCTCTTGTTCCCTACTCTTTTGCCACTCTTTCTCCCTGCTCTATCGCTTCTCAGATTCCATGCTCTTTCGCCTCTCTTCCTTCCTGATCTCTCCCTTCTCCTCCTCCCCGCTCTATTGCCTCTCTTCGCCCCGCTCTATCGCCTCTCTTCGCCCCGCTCTATCACCTCTCTTCGCCCCGCTCTATCGCCTCTCTTTGCCCCACTCTATCGCCTCTCTTCGCCCCGCTCTATTGCCTCTCTTCCTCCCCACTCTATCGCCTCTCTTCGCCCCGCTCTATCGCCTCTCTTCCTCCCCACTCTATCGCCTCTCTTCCTCCCCGCTCTATTGCCTCTCTTCCTCCCCGCTCTATCGCCTCTCTTCCTCCCCACTCTTTCGCCTCTCTTCCTCCCCGCTCTATCGCCTCTCTTCCTCCCTGCCCTATTGCCTCTCTCCCTCCATGCCTTATCGCCTCTCTCCCTCCCTGCTGTATCGCCTCTCTCCCTCCCTGCTCGATCGCCTCTCTTCCTCCCTGCTCTATCGCCTCTCTTCTCCCTGCTAGATTGCCTCTCTTCCTCCCTGCTCGATCGCCTCTCTTCCTCCCTGCTCGATCGCCTCTCTTCCTCCCTGCTCGATCGCCTCTCTTCCTCCCTGCTCGTTTTCTAGCTGTGGGAAGCAGCGTGACACGGCGTGGCCGCGGGGTTGAGATGAGCTATGCGCGGTCGGCGGGTCGCGCGGGCTCGATGTAGGAACCAGCGGAAAGTGGGTTCCCCTTTGCAGCCCACCAGCGCCGACGGCGGGGAAGAGCGGGTAATGGGCAGCTGCAGGCAGCTCGGCGCAGCTAGTGGCGGAAGCGGGAATATACGCCAAGCCGGATAAGTTTTTTTTAGAATTCTAAAAAACCTAACTGCCCAGGATTAGGGTAGCGGTGGGCAGTGAGGAGCGGTGTTGGGCTGAGAAATGCCCTTAGGATCTTTCCAGAGACTAAGTCCCAGTTGTAAAAGACTTGAGTAGTGCAGCGGAAGTTGAGGTAGTTGAACCCTTGTACTAGTATATGAGAACAAGTGATAGATTAAAGGAACAAGCATACAGCAATATATAGAAAGTAGGAAAGTAAAGCAGTTGTAAAATACAGTTGAAAAAGGGCGGTTTATCGAGTCGCACAGCAACTCGATTGTCGCTTCGGTTACCATCTTTGCAGCTGTAACTGTCAGTCGCAACCTCCAGTTGCGACCCTTCGAGTCCTTTCGTGTTGTTTGTCCATCCCCTCGTGTAACCTCCGTTGACTCGCGTACCCGTTACGATCTTCCTCGAGTGTGGTGTTACACTTCAGAAACGCTTAAGTCCTTGAGGTATTTCCAACACTCCCCTTCGTTTCTGGAGTGCTGACGTGTTCAGATCCGGTGACGTTTGTCTGCCCAGTCAGCAACATGCAGTAATCGAACTTTGCCTTCGCCAGTTTCTTCGTCAGGTAGTCTGCGGCCATTTCTGCCGTAGGGCAGTAACTAAGTCTCCCCTTTGCGATTTCATCTTTGACGAAAAAGTACCGCAGGGCAATGTGCTTGGTTCGGTTGGCGAAGCCGTCCTTGTTCGCGATTTTGATCGCAGATTGGTTGTCGCAGAGGAGTGAGAAGACGGGCAAGGTCGCAATCTTCGCTTCCTCGAGCAACTCTCGCAGGTAGATTCCTTCCTTGGTCGCAGTACAGAGGGCGATATATTCTGCTTCAGCCGAAGATAGTGCGATTAGTTCCTGTTTGCTCGACTGCCAAGAGATAGACCCGATAGGTTCTAGTTGGTAGATGTAGCCCGTTCTCGATCGTCGATTTTCTCTGTCCCCAGCGTGGTCGGCGTCGACGTATCCGAGTAGTTGTACGGATGGTGTTGTTACTTTGCTGTAGGTAAGTCCGGTCGTCGGCGAAGAGACGAAGTAGAGTAGTGCCCGATTTAGTTGTTCGAGATCTTCTTGTTCCGGCTGCTTCAGATGCGTCGCCAGCTGGCTTGCGCTGTAGGATAGGTCAGGTTGGCAGGTTACTGCTGCGAATAGTAGGCAGCCGAGCTTCTGCTGATACTCCCGGATTTGCTTCGCGGGGAGTTTTTCGGAGGTGTCGTTGTTGTTCCCGTAGCGGTAGGGAGTCGCGACTGTAGTTGGTGTTAGTCCGAACTTCTTTGCGACAACGCCGTCCGAACTTCTTTGCGTACTTCCCAGCGTATAGGTAGAACGCCGAGTTGTCTTCGACGACATTCAGACCCAGGTACTGGGTCACTGTGTCGGACACCGTGAGTGTCAAGTCCCCTTTCAGCTCCCCTTCTAACCAGGTGGCGATGTCGGTAGTGGAACCGATGTAGAGCAGGTCGTCGACGTAAACGATGAGTAGAATATACTCTCTTCCCTTCTGCAGTCGGTACATGCCTTGGTCATGTGGCAGCTGTAGGAATCCGATTCTGACGAGGCGACCGTGAAGATGCTGCTGCCAGAGCCGCGGGGCTTGCTTGATCCCGTAAAGGGATTTTATCAGCAGGCCTACTTTTGTGGGGTCGTCGATGAATCCGTGGGGCTGCTCGACGAAGATTTCGGCGTCCACAGGTGCGTACTGAAAGGCATTTGCGACGTCGATCTGGCGCAGTGGTAGTTTCTTTGTGGCCGCGACGACGAGTAAGATGCGCAAGGAGGTGTGATGAGAGACTGGGGCGAATGTTTCTGTGTAGTCGGTTCCGTATCGTTGATCAAATCCTCGTACGACCCAGCGAGCTTTGAATCGTTCGATGGAGCCGTCCGCATTGGTCTTGATGCGGTACACCCATTTTCTCGAGAGAACGTTCTTCCCGTTGACGTTCGTTGCAGGTACCAGCTTCCATGTGTTTCGGTCTTGCAGAGCTTTCAGTTCCTTTTCCATTGCCTCCTTCCATTTCGCCTTATGTTCCCCCCCCAGAGCCTGCGACAGAGTCGTTGGCTCACGCGGAGATGGCGGCGGCGGGTGCTGGATGGAGACCCATAAGCCGAGGATTTGCAGTCCCGTGGGTGTGTGTCGAGGGGAATTTTCATTCCCGGAATAGGCTGCTTCGTCACCATCTTCTGGATCAGGTAAGAAATTGGGGCCGATGCGTTCTGAGATATTCCTGTCGACCGGGTGAGGTGTAGCGTAACCTTGGTCAGCGAAGTGGTAGAGGGTGTCGAGGTTGTTGCTATCGAGAGGATTGTCTTCGTCGAGTGGAACAGGTACGGAACAGAAAGGGAATGGTCCGGCAGCTTCCGAGGCTCCAGGTACGTCTTCTTCTGTTGCGTCAGCCTCGGCAGCACGGTCGGCGAAGGAACGAAGGCCCGCGAGGCCGTCGGTGGGGTCGTGTGTGTTGGCAATGTTGTCCAGGTAATGCTGCAGCGTCAGTCGCTCGTAGAAGATAACATCACGTGATGCCACCGTATTTTTGTCTTGTATGTCGAGGATTTTCCATGCGTGAAAAAGTTTGGCGATGCCGAGGCGTAATCCCCACCGTGCTCGTTGAGTGAAGCGTCCCGCTCGGGCTGTGTGGGGTCTGTACTATACCATGCAGCTGAAAACTCGAAGTAATTTTGTGCTGCCCCTTTTTCGTGTCCACAGCAGGTGCGGTGATGCGTTGTTGGGAAGCGATGACGATGACAACAGATTGTGCAGGTGGACTGCATGTGTCATCGCGTCTGGCCACAGTGTGTTGGGCAGTCTCATCGCCAGGAGCAGTTTTCGCATCGTCATCTGCAAGGTCCGGTTCATTCGTTCTGCGACCCCCTGCTGCTGGTGAGCGTAGGGCAGGGACACCAAGCGTCTGATTCCTCTTTCCGCCAAGTAGGTCCTGAAGCGTTGTGACTGGTATTCGAGTGCGCCGTCTGACTGGAAGCTTTTGAGCTTCGTTCCTGATTCTCGTTCAGCGATGGGGAGCCACGTCGTGAAGGCTTTGAAAGCTTGATCGCGCGTCTTGAGGTTGTAGTGCCATACATATCTTGTTGCTGCATCGATTAACGTGATGACATAGTTGAAGTCGGCTTCAGTGTCGTCTCGAGGCATGTTTAAGATGTCGCTGTAAACCTTTTCCATCGGTGCATATGCAGGTGCGCTTGGATTGTGATGTGACGGAAAAGGTTGGTGTTGAAGATCTGCTACGGGGCATGTGAAGCATCGTGCGCGAGGTCGTCGAAGTTCCTGTCCGCTTGTTGTAAGGAGAGCGTTTCGTTCTAACACTTCGGCTTGGATGGTTTGTAGTACTGTGCTATTTGCAGGATGCCCAAGGCGTTGATGCCAGATGTCGTAGGGAGCTCGATGGCCGGGCGATCGATGATACATGTCGGTGTTGGAGAAGAACGCGACGACGGTGGCGGGACTTCGGCAGACTTCGCGTGTGGTGGGCATGAGTTGATCTGCTTCGGTTGGCGGTCCTCGGATTGCTAGTGGTGATACTCTGCTAGGTCCTGCTGCTGTGATTTCAGGTGATGTCGATGAAGAGACGCTTGCCGGTACTTGTCTTTCTTGTCGAATGACTGCTAACGCCCGTGTTCTCTCTGCTGCAGGTATGGTGTTGGAGTACCAGTATCCATCTTGGTTGAAGTCGGGGTCAAGGTCCGGTGGGTGTGTCCATGCGGCGAATGACACGATGCCATCGCTATCGGCGGTACCGCGGTCGGGGACGAAGTCCAACACGAAGACGCCGGACTTCAGTAGAGCGCGACCGATGAAGAGACCGCCCTTTCCGTGGTATAGGCAAAATTCGTTGGAGTCCAAGTCGCACTCCAGGTGAATGCCTTTTGCCATTAACTGGCTGACGCTTAGTGTGAGAGTACGACCCCGTTACACCACTTGTCCCTTTTCTTATTTCTTTCCTCGTTCATTTCTCTTTATCTCATCTCATTTGGTTTCCTATTTTCCATTTTCCATTAACCTTTGGTTTATCCTGCTATTATAATTATATCACCGACCAGGCTTGGGATGTACTGGTGCACTATCTGGCGTAATCCTGCTGTAATCCCTTAAAGCCAATAGCCTCGCGTGGCTATACGCAGGGTGCTTCTATCTTCTAGAAGGGTCTATTTCCTTAGGATAAGATAAAACTGGTTACCTGATGTACTCTGGAAGTATAAAAGCGCCTTGTACTGATCGATAGTGCTACCTTTCCTCGACACATTCGATCCTGTGACACTTGGTAATCTGAGCTTTTCTCACTCGGCCGCGCTCAACAAAGCAGCAGCAGCGGGAAAACCTGCCTCGAAAAACCGCCGGGGGCGACCAATTCGACGCCGATTCTGGTAAGCACCAGCTCCGCGATTTTCGAATTACCCCCTCCGTGCGTGTTTTGAACAGGATGGCAACCTTCGACAACGCCGAGGTTACCCAGCAGCTCTTCGCGCGCATCGCAGCCCTTCAGGAGGAAATGCGAGCGGATCGCGAAGCGTGGCGAAACCAGTTCGAGCGAGTAACTCGACTCGCCGGAGCGCAGCACGAGACGACAACGGCGACGACGCAGCACTCGCAGCAGTTTCTCGAGGCTCCGAAACCGCGCCCACCTGAGCCGTTCGATCCGAGCGATCGAAACTCCGACGCCCGCAGATGGATCGCCGGGATGGAGATCTACTTCGCAGCCGTCGGATGGAGCTTGCCAGTCTGGGACGGACAACGTGTACGACTCGCGGCGACACTGATGCGAGGGCCGGCACTCGAGTGGATTGGCGGCAACAGTACTTTCATCCACGGTGAAGCCACGTGGCCGCAGTTTCGCACCGACCTGCTGAAACGCTTCGAGCCGATAAATTCCAGTTTCCTTGCCCGGGAAAAAATTCATTGACACCGACAGTTCGGGAGTGTAGCGCAGTACACGCAGCAGATGGAGGAATTTTATAACCGCATTCCCAACCTGACCGAAGGGGAAAAAGTACAATCGTACCTCGCCGGACTGAAGACCGAAGTCAAACGACAAGTAGCAGCGTCAAACTACGCGAGCTACAGTGACGTCGTTTCGGCAGCGGAGCGCTTCGACATGGTCAACGCCGTAACACGACGGACGCACGTCGGCAGTACGCGACAGGGCGACCGCTCGGCTCACCCCACGTTCGCCGACCCGATGGAAGTCGACAGATTCGAGGGGCGGCCACGTCCGAAAAACACCAACTACACGTGTGCTTTTTGCGGGGTGCCGGGTCATCGAATTTTCGACTGCAGCAAATGAAAGCCGCACACGCAGAGTATCGGCACGCAACAGTGGCGGAATTCCTTCAGCCAATCAAAAGTCAAAAAACGGGAGTCGCCAGTGATTGCGGATCTAGCTGGCGAAAATAAAAAGATCCGAAAACGGCCGCGGGATTCCGGAAAAATCAACTTCGACGAAGCTGATTCGACGCGAGAAGGAGGAAATGATGGGGGGAAATCTCCACCCCACGACCAGTCCTCGCCAGGGAAAATCGCCGAGGAAAAATACGACTCCGCGAAAAAAGACTCTGCCGAGACAGGGAAACTCTTTGAAGACCCAAGAAATTATAAGAATTCGTTAAAGTTATCTTATAAAGATGCTTTAATGAAAACTTATGATGTTCGAGGGGCTAGAGCCTTGGAGAAATTTTGGGAGGGACTCCAAAAGAAGCAGACAGCTGTGGAGATTATACCGGTACCGGAAAACCTGGGGACCAAATTAAGGAGTGTGGAAAGAAGCCGACCTTTCCACGGAGTCAACGTCCTCTCCCGGCACCAACCCACAACGACTACCCGTTCCCCAGGGAAGACGTCGGTGGAGCTGAAGCAGCTCAAGAGGAAGCTGAGGGTCTACAAGAAGCTGCACAAACCCCGAACTCCTCCTACGGATGCATCCAGTTCTTCGGCATCAGTAACGCGCACAGTCATCAAGGAAACTCCGGGCCCTGGAGAAGAGCCGTTCTCCAAGCAGCCTCGGCCAGCTGCCAGCTCAGGAGTAGATAGCAACACAAAGGTGTGTACGGAGTATTGGGATGTACCCTATGACCCAGTCAATGAAACTATCTTTGGGTACTCCGAGCAACGACTGCCCCTCGTGCTCGAGGTCATCTGCAAAGGACGACGCCTCCAAGCACTCATGGACAGCGGAGCGTCACACACCGTCTACGACAAGGCAGTAATCGACCGACTTCGGGAAGAGTACAAGCCTTCGGGATTCTCTGCAACGATGGTGGACGGCAGCAAGTTACCAGTATACGGCGAAGCAGTGCTACACCTACAAATCAGACCACTACGCTGGAGACCTGCACTCCCCATCACCAACATCAAAGGGCTTGACCTGATCTTCGGGCGAGACTTCCTGAAAAGATTCAACCCCGAGATCAACTGGGTGAACCGCACTGCAAGCATCTACAACAATGGACGGAGAGTACAGCTACCCAACTGGGACGATACTGGAGATATCCCAGTGGAGACACTCGCACGATTCGAGAAGGACGTGAAGCGGACCGACACCGGGTTCCTGGCAATAGCAACAGAGGTGGAGAATGACGGAGAGAAAGCCTCGGAAACTCCAGAAAAAATCAAGGAATTACTGAAGGAGTTCCAAGACATTCTTCCTGACGATCTTCCGAACGAGCTACCGCCATACCGAACGCATCAACACGAGATCGTGGAGGAACCGGGTTCGAAGCCGACCTTCCGAGCACCATACCGGCTCAGCCCTACGGAGCTGACTGACATGAAAAAATAGATCGAGTATCTCCTAGCCAAAGGACTCATCCGGCCATCCACTTCGTCATACGGTGCCCCTGTACTTTTCACACTGAAACAGGACGGAAGCCTGCGCATGTGCATCGACTACCGAGCTCTTAACAAGCAGACCATCAAGAATAAATATCTGATACCGCGAATCGATGACCTGCTTGACCAGCTTCGGGGAGCTACGGTATTTTCCAAACTGGATCTGCGGTCCGGGTACTGGCAGATACGGATGGCGGACAACTCTATCCACAAAACTGCTTTCCGAACTCGGTATGGATCGTACGAGTATTTGGTAATGCCGTTCGGACTCACCAACGCGCCGGCAACGTTCCAAGCCGAAATGAACCACATTCTACGACCATTTCTGGACGAATGCGTGGTGGTGTACCTGGACGACATACTCATCTACTCGCGCGACATGAAGCAGCACGTCGAACACCTGTGACGCGTCTTCGAAATTCTTCGACGGGAACGATTCTACGTCAAACTGTCCAAGAGCGAATTCGCCCTTGAAAAGGTCCAGTTCCTAGGACACATGGTGAGCGCTCAAGGAGTTCACGTCGACCCCAAGAAAATCGAGGCCGTACGCACGTGGAAGACACCCGAGAACGTGAAGGAGTTGCAGCAGTTCCTAGGCTTCGCTAATTACTACAACAGGTTCGTGCCACAATATGCGAAAATCGCAGCACCACTCACGAATCTGCTGAAGAAGAACACGCCCTATAAATGGGAACCAAAGCACCAGGAAGCCGTGGAGCAGCTGAAACAAGCACTCACGTCCGCACCGGTACTCATCTTGCCAGATCCCGAACGTGACTACGTCATCGAAGCTGACGCCAGTGACCAAGCAGTGGGAGCAGTCTTAATGCAAGACCAGGGGAATGGACTGCAACCAATCGCCTACCTCAGCAAGAAACTACACGGAGCAGAACTAAACTACCCGATACACGACAAAGAGGCCCTTGCCATCGTCATCGCCTTCAAAGCGTAGAGATGTTATCTCGAAGGACGAAGAACAACCGTGTACACCGACCACTGCAGCCTGAAATACTTGAAGACACAACCCAATCTTTCCAGGCGGCAGGTCCGGTGGATCGACTTCCTCGAGACACACTTCCACTACGACATCGTGTACAAGCCCGGCCACAAAAACAAAGCAGACGCTCTCAGCCGGCCTGCACACGTTGCCGCCATTCAGATTGAAGGGATGAATCCACTACTCAAGGGACTCTTCACACACGGGTACGCCATCGACCCCGAAATTCCCTTGGCAGAAAAGCGACATCTGCTACAGTGGGACAGTGACATCGCGTACCGGAAAGGATCAACAAAAATCTGGGTACCCAATTACCCTCCTTTGCGCTAGTTACTACTCGAAGAATACCACGACGTCCTGTACGCCGGACACTTCGGTAGCAACAAAACGCTCACCGGTATCGCCAAACACTACTACTGGCCCCATATGGCAGACGACGTCCAGAAATTCGTCACATCGTGTGATAAATGTCAGCGGATGAAGAGCAGCAAGCAGAAAAAGGAGGGACTACTGCAGTCTCTTCCTGTCCCAGAACAGCCATGGCAAGTGGTTAGCCTCGACTTCATCACCAGGTTACCACCTACCACCAGCAATCATGACGCAATCCTTGTCGTCATTGACAAGTTCTCCAAAATGGGATACTTCATCCGGACACACACGACGGCACGCACCGAAGAGACAGCACAGCTCTTCGTTCGTCACATCATCTCACAGCATGGCATCCCAACCACACTCATTTCCGACCGAGACCCCAAGTTCACCAGCAAGTTCTGGAAGGAACTTATGTCTCTTCTCGGGACCAAACTCGCCATGTCATCTGTATACCATCCGCAGACAGACGGACAGACCGAGCGCCTCAACCAAATTGTTGAACAACTCCTCGGCGCAGCCTGCAAGGACGACATCTCCAAATGGGACTTGCATCTGCCCGTCCTGGAGTTTGCCTACAACAATGCCACACATGCCGCTACTGGACAGATGCCGTTCTTCCTCTGCTACGGACGTCATCCACTCACACCACAAAAACCGACCACATCCGCTACGGTACAACCTGCACATGATTTCATCACAACCATGCATCAGCTTTGGGATCGGACCCACAAGCGCCTCCTCGACATTCAGCAGCAACAAAAACGCCAGGCCGATCGCCATCGCAACGACCACACCATCATGGTGGGAGACCAGGTGCTTCTTGACACCCGCAACCTGGACATCAGCCACCTCCCATCTAAACTTCGACCTCGCTTCTGCGGGCCTTTTCTTGTTGAAGCACAGGTCACTCCTGTTACCTTCTGCTTACGCCTGCCAGCTACCTGGAAGATTCACAACGCCTTCCATGTCCAGCTTCTGAAGCCCTACCGGGATCCGAACACGATCTTCGTCGGACGCCAACCGCCGTCGCCGCCGTCGGAATGGTACCGTGGAGCTTCTCATCTGTTGGAAAGGTTATGATCCTTCTGAGGACAGCTGGGTCCCTGAGTCCGACATGGGTAACGCCCGTCGTCCTCTGCATGACTACCTTGTCAAGCAGGGTGTTACTTCTACCACCCATCTTTGAGGGGGGGAAGTATGAGAGTACGACCCCGTTACACCACTTGTCCCTTTTCTTATTTCTTTCCTCGTTCATTTCTCTTTATCTCATCTCATTTGGTTTCCTATTCTCCATTTTCCATTAACCTTTGGTTTATCCTGCTATTATAATTATATCACCGACCAGGCTTGGGATGTACTGGTGCGCTATCTGGCGTAATCCTGTCGTAATCCCTTAAAGCCAATAGCCTCGCGTGGCTATACGCAGGGTGCTTCTATCTTCTAGAAGGGTCTATTTCCTTAGGATAAGATAAACCTGGTTACCTGATGTACTTTGGAAGTATAAAAGCGCCTTGTACTGATCGATAGTGCAACCTTTCCTCGACACATTCGATCCTGTGACACTTAGTAAGTTGTATCCCAAGTTGTTGACGATGAGGACCTTGTTGAGTTGCAGTATAACGTTTGTCTTCATGGATTGTAACTGAACCACTCCTTGTCTGTTTGTCTTCAGGTTCTCGTTATTGGCGACGGTGATGATGACGTCTCGGTTGAGACGTCGTTCTCGTTGCACGAAACGCCCGGAAGAACACATGTGTTGGCCGCAACAGCTGTCCAAGAACCAAGTGTTGCGTCCGGTGGGTTCGGAGTTGGCGACTTCAGCGTACGTTGGGTTGACCTGAAGTTCCTGTGAGCGCGGCGGCAACAGTTCTTCTTCATCGGGAGCGTAAGTTGGCGGTGATCCGGGTGCGCAGTTGTCGATGTGTACCATGCACTTGATGATATTCGGTTTATTTTGTGCAGATGTGGAAGAGCGCTTCGGCGGACTTTCTTGAGTGGAAGCGACTTGTGGGTCTACTGGACGATAAGTTTGGGGACGTGTGCAGTGGACTTTGGAGTGTCCGGATGTTTGGTAGTTGTGGCAGAATGGCGGCACAATTGTGAGTCCTCTGTTGTCGCGTTCATCTTGTTTGCCGCGTCGGTTGTAGTTGTTGTCGTTCCTTCGTTGAGTGTAGAAGACTAATGGTTGCTGTTTCCTTGGTTGCCTTTCTTTGAACAGGTCCATCTCCTATTGTTCAGCATGGAGCTCGGCGCAGAGGTGCATCTCCAAGATTCGTCCGTGGGCGCGAAGGAGCGAGCGGGTGGTTCTCCATTCTGGCCCGAGTCCGGCGAGGACAAGCGTTACGAAGCTTTCTTTAGTGATTGTTCCTCCGCACCGAAGCAGGCGGTCGCGGAGTGTCTGGCATCGACTCATATACTATATCGCTTTTTCCCCGGTCTTCATCTGTATTGTTGTCAGCTGCTACAAGAGTCTGCTTTGTGTCACGCAGTCATTTGCTTGATAGAGGCACTTGAGGTGATGCCATGCAAGTTCCGCGGAGTTTACGTAGCTCCTATACGTTCTTATGCGTTGCTGTTCTTGTGGTGACAGGTTCCGTAGGAGGACTGTGTACGTCAGCAACGACTGATACGTGAAGATCTCTTGTTCTTTTGCAGTGCCGTTGCTTGGGAATGGCAGGGACCCGTTGAAGTATCCCAAGAGATGCGCAGCCTCCATCAGCAGCTCGAACTCAAAGCTCCAGGTAAAAAAGTCGTGTCCGTTGAACGGTGAGGATGTCTGTAGTTTGATGACGTGTGAAAACTGCGCCTGGAGACTAAGTATCTCGCTTGGTGTCTGTTGTGATGCAGCTGCTGTTGGTTGGGCACGGGGCGGCATGAACTCGAACGTCCCCGGTGAAGAGTGATAAGGCGCGAAGGTAGGCGCTTGATTGTGTCGCCCGAACGATGAGTTGTCGAGGCTCATCGGCGCTAATCCCATGTTTCCTCCGTTGCTCTGTATTGAATGTGCAGGCGTCCTTGTCTGCTGCCGCTTGAAGAGGGTGATGGGGTCACCATTTCTGGTGCTCTTCCTGTTGTTTCTTGAGCAGCGCCGGTCTCGGTTTGCAGTCCTGAAGTGTGCAGTCCAGAGTTGCCGGGTTGAGTATCTTGGGCACTGGGTGAGCCCGTAGAGGTTTTCTTGCCCTTGCTGTCCATGACTTGTAATTTATGAAATCGTTGGTGTGCTGATTGAAGATAGAGCGTTGTTGCTTGGGAGTTTGGTATCTGACCAGCTCTCATACCATGTTGGGCTGAGAAATGCCCTTAGGATCTTTCTAGAGACTAAGTCCCAGTTGTAAAAGACTTGAGTAGTGCAGCGGAAGTTGAGGTTGTTGAACCCTTGTACTAGTATATGAGAACAAGTGATTGATTAAAGGAACAAGCATACAGCAATATATAGAAAGTAGGAAAGTAAAGCAGTTGTAAAATACAGTTGAAAAAGGGCGGTTTATCGAGTCGCACAGCAACTCGATTGTCGCTTCGGTTACCATCTTTGCAGCTGTAACTGTCAGTCGCAACCTCCAGTTGCGACCCTTCGAGTCCTTTCGTGTTGTTTGTCCATCCCCTCGTGTAACCTCCGTTGACTCGCGTACCCGTTACGATCTTCCTCGAGTGTGGTGTTACACTTCAGAAACGCTTAAGTCCTTGAGGTATTTCCAACAAGCGGGATGCTACGCGGAGCGAGGTGGCAAGCTAACCAGCGCGATTTGCCCTCGGTAGCCCTGGAGCCCGGTGACGAGAGGACTAGGCTGTTAAAATTATATAAGTTATAATTTAATATAGGCTTGGTAGGTTGTTATTGAACCTTTCTGTAGGGGGTACAAACCCCTCCTTGTACTCCCCTCTCTTCCTAATCGACTTCTTCTTTCTCGTCACTTTTGCCTACCCCTAGATAAACTTCTCCTCACGATATTCCATGGCGTCACTTCTAGTATCCTAGCCTACCTAGCCTCCTAAGTTTAAGAGGCTCGTGTCCTAAGTTTCTCAGATAGGCAAGAGGGAAATGCTACGCATGACTCCATTTTGTTAACAAAATGGTTTCTGGCAGTCCCAAATTACAAGCAACAGCTTTTCCCCTTGGCCATTTCCTCCCTCAGGTTGGAGTCTGTGCTGGCTTCGCGGAACCCGTTTTCCCCCATCGTCCAATCACACGCTTCCCTTCTCCATCCCCCCCCCCACTTGTTCACTGTTCCCAATTTGTACAGGGTAACCATTCAGACCCCTTCCGAAATTGTAACAAAAAACCTACATGTTGCATGTGTTGCATATTCTTGGCTATGTCGTGGCACTGGGATAACCGGGTCGATCCTGTCTCTCTCTCTAGGGAGGGTACTGGGGAGGCTCTCCCCAGGGAAGGTGGATATATGGAACCTTACCCTCCTAATGACATCCCTTCTTGTCCCAGTGGTTAGGACTGGTGACTTGAACTGGCTGTGCATTAGAAACTGTATGAATGTCACTTAATGTTTTTCCTGTCAGAGATTACCTACCAAATCTTATTGCACTCCCAAGCTTAGATACGACCACTGCATCTACCCGCCTGCATCCAGGAGCTTGCTTATGAACATGCAAGTCACCTGGCTCACCCTCTCGAGAGAGAGATCTGAGACTGATGGCCTGCCTCATACTCGATCATGCTACCACACTGCTAACCCCTCTTATTCTTTCCTTTGATCTTCCCTTGGCCCTTCGCTTGGCCCTTCGTGGCTCCTGATTTCTTCCCTCCAGTAGCACTCCCATTCCCACTCCCTGCCGTTCCAGGTTGGTGCACCCCTTCTCCAGCTTTCCCAGTCACAGAATGCTCCACTTGTGCCACAGCCTTGTTCGCATTGCCAGCCTCCCGCTTATCCTCCTTCAATTTGGCAGGCGATTCCCCTTCGCCGGATCCCTTCCCAGCACCCTCAGACTTTCCCCTGCTAGGGCTAAGTGCTGCACGGGCAGCAACTGCCTTAGGCGAACCGTGACGTTCAGCTGCGAATGCCGTTTTGCCAGGCGCTCGCACCCCCTCACCCATTTTTCCCCCGGGACTACCGGCACCAGCCACCTTTGCTTTGCCCATCTCGGCTGGAGCAACAGCTGGGTGAGATGAGACCGCAACACTGGGGCTGGTGGATGCGACTGCAGGGCCGTTTCGAACGCGAGGGCTGCTTGTCACCACGACGCGACCACTTGAACCGTTCTCGACCGGTTTTCCAGCCTCACCAGCTGCATATGAGGCCGAGCGGGCAGGATCCACAGTCGGCGAGCGCACAGGCTGCTGCTCCGCTGCAAGATCCCGGCCTTCGCCGCGGGGCTTCTCCGCGTGCTTCACCGGCTGCGACGGCTGCAGCTGCTGCTGCTGCCCGTGAGGAAGCGGCCGTAGCAGATGCAGCGAGGCGGCCACCCGCTGCACGAGTTGCAGCAGCCAGCGGCGCTGGGCGGGGAAGAAGGCGAGGAAGAGAACCGCGGCGAGCACCAGCATGGGGGTCATGGCGAACCCCGTGAGGGCCACTGCTGCCACCCCGATGAAGAGGATCGGCAGCGATGCCGCGAGGGCGATGGTGATCGCTGGCAGGAAGGGTAGCACGGCCTGCCGGTTGAAGAACGACAAGATCAGGATGACAAACACACAAAGCCACCATATCGTTAGCCAGATCACCGAGATGTGGGCCATTTATACAAATCGGTCAGCAGTTCGATGCGTACGACAAAGTGACAAGCGAATCCTTACGAGATCCGGTTTGGCTTACCAGAAGCAGCAGCTGCCAAGTCTTCAGCCCAGCGAGGCAAGGAGTCATCAGCCACTCACGCCACTCCTGCCACTTCTTATCGTGACCCGTAGGCTGCAACCGGAGCAGCTGCGGCTGTCGTTGCTGACGCGAATCCGTGTTATCCGCGCTAGAGGTGCTCCCGCTACGAGCCATAGAGTGCGGAATGCTGTCAGGCTCTCGCGGGCCCAGCTTCGGTGGAGACAGGGCCGGATCTGGCGATCCGTTTGCTGCCACATCCATGGCGGCTCTTCTGTAAGCGACGAACTGAACAGAAGTTTACAACGGGTGTGTGTAGACAGGAAGGTGCACGGTTTACACTATTCGCAATCGTAGCCTCCAAGCTTCAGAATGGGGAATGGATACTTCAGATATTGGAAAAGACCCTCTATGGTGGAGCTACGTCAAGAAGGCCAAATCTCCGTAAAAGCCCAACTAGCACGGTGCATAGATTGAAGATCGAAACTAGGGACAAGAACTGTCTGAATCGCCGACTAAAACCAGCTGAGTTTTGTTGCAGCAGAGTCACCTTTTCTCGCCGCAGCTAGCTACACTTAGTCTGCCCACCTGACCTGAGCTGTCGCTTTGGGGGTATAGAGCAGCCTCGGTAACTATGTTCCAAACCTCCCTTGTTTTCCTCCGAGCCTTGGCAGCAAGCCTCGAGGGAGCCTCGAGGCTATCGTTGGTTCGAGGGGAGTTTTCCCGAGAGGGAGAGGGGGACCATATCGCACCGCACCACACACCTGCATGCCTGACTTTATCCAAGCCAAACCAGGGGTGCTACCAAGGCTGGTTTGTTTGGGCCCTGAGAAACCCACAACTCACATGGCGCCGCGGTTGAGGGGTCTTTGGGGGGAGATAGTAGAGGACGTCTTGGCCGTCGATTTCGATATATCCAGATCGTTGCCACTGGTTGGGCTCTGTGGCTCCCAGAATCTCGGCAAACGCGCCATTTCTGACAGGAATTCGGGCCCGTCATGAGCTGGCTGGCGGCCCAGCCTGGGCCTATCTTTGGTTGCCTCAACGCAAGCGATCAGTGAGTGACGTCCTTATGCACATAGTGACTCTTATTTCTTAAGTTCTAGTATGCATACAAGAGTTTTAACAAAGACATACCATTTTAACTAGACACCGAAGTTTGATTCACAGCGCAAATACAGACTTAAATTAATTAATTTCTTATGTTAGCAACAAAGCCGGCACTTGCCTTATGGTGGATCACCTCTAGTCTACCCTTGTGATGCCTAGACAATTCAAAGGGATGCATCTTGCCATAGATAATATAGTTCTTGTAATTGGAAATAGGTCAACTAAACCTAGTTTAGCTCTTTACAGAACACACACGTCATCCCTTGGCAACCATTGATCGTCTTCTCGACCACAGAGCCTGCATGCCAATCTTGTACGCCTCCACCTGCTGCTCCTCCTCCTCCAAACCCTCCCACCACTCCTTGAACCCCACCGCACTCACATCCCTTTCAATCACACTCTCTATCATCAACGGTGAGTTTGGGAAAGAGGGGTTTCTTCCAATAGGTTCTTTTTGCATGCCTGCCTCATCTGCTCCAAGGGTCAGGGCAGGTTGCAATGCTGCTGTGAGGTGCTTCTGAAGCCAGCCCCTGGCAGATCCAGATGCCGCATCTGAGGAGTCGCCTCTGGGGCTAGTTGCATGCAGGCGGTCCCAATGCGAACCTGTCTCGGGTGAACATTCTCCTGGCCCTTTCATGTCCTCACCACATGAGTGCCCATGTGAGTGCTCCCCATGTGAGCGTCCCTGCCCTCCAAGTGCACTATATCTGGGGGCTGCATCATCTGCATCCCCGTCTTCCAACGCATCATCCTTCTCTACGTGTTCCCTAGGGGGGTCGCCTTCCTCCATCTGTGTATCCACTGCCTCACAGCCCTTCCCTGGATCAATCTCCATTTCATCAGCACCACCAGCACCGGCGGCTCCCATGTTCTCAGCGTCGCTACACGGCTCAACCTCACCCCCCCTGCTGTCGTTGCCATGACCAGCGACGTCAGCAGCGCTCTCCAAGAGAAGAACAGCAGAGGCAGCACCAGTACCACAACCAATGTCAACAGCATCCACAGCAGCGGCATCTGCAGCACCAGCGGCATTAGCAACAGCAGCAACAGCAGCAGCAGCAGCAGCGGCAGCAGCGGCAGCAGCGGCAGCAGCATCAGCTTCAACCCCTGCTGTAATGTCTGCAATAGGGGGGCCAGAAGCAGCTATGGCACTACAAGTGGCCATGGCTGTGATGACAGAAGCAGAAGCAACAACTTCAGAAACAGTGGCAGCCTCAGAAATTGTAACAGCTTCAGGAATAGTAGCAGCTTCAGGAATAGTAGCAGCTTCAGGAATAGTAGCAGCTTCAGGAATAGTAGCAGCTTCAGAGGTAAAACCAGCTTCAGCAGCAGTAACAGGTTCGAGAGAGGCAACAGGTTCAGGAGCGGCAACAGCTTCAGGAGAGGCAACAGGTTCAAGAGAGGCAACAGATTCAGGAGAGGCAACGGGTTCAAGAGCAGCAACAGGTTCGGGAGCAGCAACAGGTTCGGAAGCAGGAACAGGTTCGGGAGCGGGAACAGGTTCAGGAGCGGCAACAGGTTCAGGAGCGCCAACAGGTTCAAGAGCAGCAACAGGTTCGGGAGCAGCAACAGGTTCGGGAGCGGCAACAGGTTCGGGGGTGGCAACAGGTTCAGGAGAGGCAACAGGTTCAAGAGCAGGAACAGGTTCGGGAGCAGCAACAGGTTCGGAATCGGGAACAGGTTCAGGAGCGGGAACGGGTTCAGGAGCGGCAACAGGTTCAAGAGCAGCAACAGATTCGGGAGCGGCAACAGGTTCGGGAGCAGCAACAGGTTCAAGAGCATTCTGGGACCTGCAAGGGGTGTCATAGGTGCTGCCATCGACCACATCTATGCCGTGCCCACCCGTGCCAAAGATGGCAGCCTTGTGCCAGTGGCCGTTGAGCCATGCCGCATGTGTTACATCCATCTGCTGCACAGCTACCTCCACCCACTCCACCTCTGCCTCCTCCTCTTCTTCCTCCTCTGTTTCCCCCACTTCTGCTTCCGCCACCTCTGCTCCCCCCTCCTCTGATTCCCCCTCTTCTGTTTCCCCCACCTCTGTTTCCCCCTCCTCTGCTTCCCCCTCTTCTGCTTCCCCTCCGATTGCCTCCCCTTCCTCTGTTTCCCCCTCCTCTAATCCACCCTCCTCTGATTCACCCTCCTCTAATTCACCCTCCTCTGCTTCCCCCTCCTCTGCTTCCCCCTCCTCTGCTTCCCCCTCCTCTGCTTCCCCCGCCTCTGCTTCCTCTGCCTCTGCTTCCCCAGCCTCTGCTTCCTCTGCCTCTGCTTCCCCCGCCTCTGCTTCCCCCGCCTCTGCTTCCCCCTCCTCTGCTTCCCCCTCCTCTGCTTCCCCCGCCTCTGCTTCCCCCGCCTCTGCTTCCCCCGCCTCTGCTTCCCCCGCCTCTGCTTCCCCCTCCTCTGCTTCCCCCGCCTCTGCTTCCCCCGCCTCTGCTTCCCCCGCCTCTGCTTCCCCCGCCTCTGCTTCCCCCTCCTCTGCTTCCCCCGCCTCTGCTTCCCCCGCCTCTGCTTCCCCTGCCTCTGCTTCCCCCTCCTCTGCGTCCTCTTCTGCTTTACCTTGGCCCATGAGCAAGCTCACAATGCCCTGCCATGCTGTCTCTGGTGCACCAGGCACTTCAGCCACTTCAGGTGCTTCCAACAGTTCAGGTGCTTCCATGAGTTCATCAGGTGTTTCACGAGCGCTGCAGAAAGATTCGTCTGAATCCGAAGCACCACCATCGGAAGCGCCATCGCCACACGCCCCTCGGGCAGCAGCAGCCGCAGGAAAATCTGCACCAGATGTACCTCCTCCGTCAGGAGTTGGTGGACGCACGAGAGAATTATGTACTCCACCGGAAGTGGATGAACCTGGAATGTCTTCATGGGTGCCTGACGCGTCAGAAACACCTCCCCCAGGAGAACCTGCACCAGAAGCACCTCCCTGAGAAGCACCTACTCCCTGAGAAGCACCTACTCCCTGAGAAGCACCTACTCCTTCTGAAGACCCCTCGTCAGTTACCACCGCCCCTTCACTTCCCCCGTCCTTACTAAGACTAGAACCAGCTGTCTCACACTCGCTCTCTCTCTCACTCACTCCCTCACTCCCACTGTCCCTCTCCTCAACACTCCCTCCATCAACCCTACCCTCGCTTCCGTATCCGTTGGATCCCTCTTCCTCTGCCGTCCCCTCATCCTCACACCCTCCCCCACTCTCCCCCAAAGTTCCCCTTCCTCTCTCCATTCCCCCTTCCTTCCCAGCTCTGTCCTCTGCATCCCCGTTACTGCAAAACCCGCTCGCAACCCCCGTGTCATGCGCTGCGCCCTGTTCAATCCGTTCCGCCGCAGAGCCCCCATGCTGCCCGACAACAATCTCCGCCATCGCTGCTTCCTTTTCCGCGTTAACTGACGCCGCGCCCGCCTCGTCTCCTCCCCTGCCTCCCCAGTTCCCCGCCAAACTTCCGCCTTCCCCGCCTGGGCTACCGCAGATTCTTTGATTGGCGCAAGCCCCATCCGCCATGTCCCGTTTCTGCACCCCTTCTTCCCCTTCCTCCCCATCTTCCTCTTCCTCCTCCCCCTCAGCCACCTCCGCTTCCGCCACTATCCCTTGCACGCGCACCTCGCCGCAGTTCCCATCGCCCCCCGCCACCCCTTCCCCCTCCGCCATCCCTTCCCCCGCCGTCATCCCTCCCCCCTTCGCCATCCCTTCCCTCTCCACCATCCCTTCTCCCTCCGCCATCCCTTCCCGCTCCGCCGTTCTTCCCCCATCGCGCCTGTCAGCGCCACCCACCCCCTCACGGCGCGGCAAGCCTTCAGAGCACGGCTGCTGCTGGGTCTTCGCCTTACCCGGCTGGCTCTGAGTCTCTACTGCGCTCCCTGCCGCCTGCTCTGCCGCGCTCCCTGCCGCGTCGTCTACTGCACCTTCCGCCTGCCTCCGCCTGTTCTCCGGTTCCTCCGCCTGCACCTCCGCACTACGCACACCCTTCCCCCCCGCCGCTGCTTTGCCTTCCTCCCCCCGCGCCTCTTCCGCAAGCGCTTTCCGCGGTGACTCACAGGCCATCCGCTTCGACGTTTCTCCCCCTTCACTCGCGCGCATCCCGCCCACCTCCGCGAGTGGCAGCGCCGCCTGCGCCAGCGCTTTTTCCGCCTGTCGTTCCGCCTGTCCTTCCGCCTGTCTTTCCGCCTGTCTTTCCGCCTGTCTTTCCGCCTGTCTTTCCGCCTGTCCTTCCGCGAGTCCTTCCGCAGCGGTAGCAGTAACGTCCTCGTGTTCTTCAGGTTCCATCGGCCACACGGAGCGCGCATCTATCGTGGCCATCTCCTCTTTGGGCGCTTTCTGCGGTAACTGCAAGCACTGCTGCCCCCCTCTTTGCGGCGACTGCAAGCACAGCGGCGCGACCACGAGTTTCACGCGCTTCTGCCGCTTGTGCGCCGCTTCCACGCACTCACAGGCTGTTCCGCCGACTGCAGCTGCCACGTGGCGTCGCTCATCCTCTCCTCCGGCGCGCTTCAGCTGCGCCCTTCCTTCGTTCGTCCTGATACTCCCGATCTGCTGCGCGCTCGTTACAGTCACAGTGGCGTCTCCTGCCTCCCCGCCAATAACGCCCACCCCCACCATATTCACCTCAACACCTCCGCTTCCCCCGACCGGTCCGCGCCCCTCCCCCTCCTCCGCTTCCCCCATGGGGGAAAGCTCTTCCGCCGTCACCTCGCCCGCGGGGCGCTGGAGCCCGTCTTGCGCGCTGCACGCCAGCGCGTCGCAGCAAGCAGGCTCCGCGACGGGGCAGTTGCTAAGAACATGATGATGGTCGGTGCACGGACCCTTCGGGCCGTTAGTAGGATTAGTAGTCGTAGTAGAAGTGCTGGCGCTGTTGGAACTCCGACTCTCCGCGTTGCGGGGGGTGGAAGTGTCGGGATTGGCGGTGCCGGGATTGGCGGTGTCGGGATTGGCGGTGTAAAGGTTGGCGACGGGGCGGGAGCGGAAGCTGGGGCTCTTACCGCTCATGCTGCTCGCTTCGCGCTTCCACACGGCTGACGTCACGATACGCGATATGAGCTGCTGTTTCTCCCTCTTGTCCGTCTCACGAGCCACTGCAGCCGGTGCAGCGCCCACAGACGATCCGCCGCTTCCCGCCCGCTGCTGCCGTGTTCCGCCTGTTGCCTCCGCTGCGCCCGCTGCGCCTTCCAACACCAGCTTATGCGGCGGTGGCGGCTCGGTGGATGCTTTGGCGGCAAGGTTGTTGGCGGCGGGCGTTTGCGTGGGCGATATGGCGGGGGGTTCGGTGGGTTCGGGGGGCTCTTGGCGGAGAGCGTAGAGGGGCGCGGGGAGCGGTGCGGGGATGCGGAGGAGCGCGGCGAGGAGGCGCAGGGCGCTGGGGGAGAGACGGCGCAGATCCTTGACGCGGGGCGGACGAGGGGCGCGGTGCAGCTTGTTATGAAGCTCCTGAGGGGAGGGAAGGGGGGGTGGAGAAGTGGAAGGAGGAGAGGAGTAGAGTGATCATAGGCGGCACGTGGCGAGATCGATTCGCGGCACACGTTATACGCGACAGCTTGTCTTCCACGGCTGCTATACTTCTGGTATAAACGGAGGAGGGGTATTTCACGGCGGCTTGATATAATCGCGTGCTACGTCGACACGCCCTCATTGATGGCATCTAATTCCTTGCGAGGTCAATGAGTACTGCTTAGTGAGTATTGCTCGCCGTCGCCTGCAGCCTCACGCCGTGAGGCGCCACCCACCGTGAACAAGGGCGACTGGCGCGCGCCGAGCTCCGACGCCACGAACGCGAGAGTGTCCGTCGGAGTGACGCCCGACGCCAGCTTGCCACCACCCAGCGGCACGAACGCCTCTCCTGGTGCGCCGCCTCCTCCTCCTACCGTCGCCGCCGCCGCCGCCGCCGGTGGCGCCACTGCTAGTCCCACGCCACCCGTTCCTGTGAGCCTCTCGACGTCTCTCACGAACGACCGCAGCGCGTCGCCGTAATAAACTTCACTCGTGAGTCGCCTCGCGCCGGGGCCGAGCTCGTCGAGGTCCGCGATTCTCCTGAGACGGCCGCCGCCGGCGAGGGGTTTGAGCGGCTTGGCGTCCATGGCAAGGGGTGCTGCAGAATCGGGCTTGTCTAAGGGCTTTGATGGATGCTTCCGCTTCATTGTGGCTTGGACTTAGATTAGGCGTGTCGAGCGCTCGGTGGCACAAGACGGAAAACAGGGGCTACAACGAGCGGGACAAGGTCAGCAAGCTGAGTACTATGATCTGCTGCACGACTGCTAGCAAGAGAGGTCAATGGTATGGCGGAACAATAGAAAGGGTGCATTTGAGGAAGTGAGGAAGTTGGGAGTTATGTAGCGCAGCTCCATGCTTTGTTGTGGGGAGGGGCGGAGATGTCGCGGCGCGAGGTTGTGGAGCCACGTTTGTTGGGGTCGAGGAATTTGAAATTCAAAAGAGCAAGCTGTACGCGTTACGGTATACGGTTGCCAAGTACAGATGCTGTTATTTGAAGAATCCCCAGCTTGTGCAGAATGTGGGGAAGCTCAACATAGAAGTCAATGCACCATTGTTCTGAAAGAATTCGAAAGGTGGTGCAGGAGACCGAGTATAGAATCTGCAGAGACAAGTACTTGAATTAGAAAGTAATACTGGAAGTACCTCCAGTAACAGCCAGTATTAACAAGTTGTAACACCAAAGTCAGTGTTACAGCCTTGCGATACTTCAAAACTTAAAGCGAGAGGCTATAATAATGACCCCCACATCGAGTTGGACCCAACCTGAACTAGTTCCAATCAAGAGTGTGTTGGTTGGAACCTTGTGAGACACGTTTTTTTTTTTCCGCAATAGCTCTTGCATGGCCGATCCTTGGCGACAAGAATACAAACAGACATTTTGCTTGATTGTCGCATAACACCAGCCACTCGCTACGCTGCGACGAAACTAGTTGCGGACCTACATTTTGAAAGCCAAGGCACACATTTCCTCGTCGCATGTCACTTCCAGGCCCTGCAAACCAAGACATTAAACCAAAGACAAAGTAAAATATCAGAGAAAGCGAGAGAGAGAGAGAGAGAGAGAGAGAGAGAGAGAGAGAGAGAGAGAGAGAGAGAGAGAGAGAGAGAGAGAGAGAGAGAGAGAGAGAGAGAGAGAGAGAGGGAAAGAGAGAGAGCAAGAGAGAGAGAGAGAGAGAGAAAGAGAGAGAGAGAGAGAGAGAGAAAGAGAGAGAGAGAGAGAGAGAGAGAGAGAGAGAGAGAGAGAGAGAGAGAGAGAGAGAGAGAGAGAGAGAGAGAGAGAGAGAGAGAGAGGCGAAGACACGGAGAGGCGCTTATGGCGGGAGCGACGGACGAAAGAGTGTGGCGCGGCGGGAAAGGAGTGGCAAGGCGAGAGGTGCGTGACGGGCGAGCGAATGTGGCGCGGCGGGAAGGGAGTGGCACGGCTAGAGGTGCGTGACGGGCCAACGAGTGTGTCTCTCCCTCCCTCGCCGCGTCTCTCCCTCCCTCGCCGCGTCTCTCCCTCCCTCGTCGCGTCTCTCCCGCTCACGCCGTGTCTCTCCCTCTCACGCCGCGTCTCTCCCTCTATCGCCGCATCTCAACCTCTCTCGCCGCGTCTCTCCCTCTCCCGTCATGTCTCTCCCTCTCTAGCCGTGTCTCTCCCTCTCTCGCCGCGTCTCTCCCTCTCTCGCCACTTCTCTCCCTCTCTCGCCGCATCTCTCCCGCTCACGCTATGTCTCTCCCTCTCACGCTGCGTCTCTCCTTCTATCGCCGCATCTCTCCCTCTCTCGCCGCGTCTCTCCCTCTCTCGCCACTTCTCTCCCTCTCTCGTCGCCTCTCTCCCGCTCACGTCGTGTCTCTCCCTCTCACGCAGCGTCTCTCCCACTCTTGCCGCGTCTCTCCCTCTCTCGCCGCGTCTCTCCCGCTCACGTCGTGTCTCTCCCTCTCTCGCCACTTCTCTCCCTCTCTCGCCGCGTCTCTACCGCTCACGCCATATCTCTCTGTCTCACCCCGCGTCTTTCCCTCTATCGCCACATCTCTCCCTCTCTCGCCGCGTCTCTCCCTCTCTCGCCACTTCTCTCCCTCTCTCGCCGCATCTCTCCCTCTCACGTCGTATCTCTCCCTCTTTCGCCACTTCTCTTCCTCTCTCGCCGCGTCTCTCCCTCTCTCGCAACTTCTCTCCCGCTCACGTCGTGTCTCTCCCTCTTTCGCCACTTCTCTTCCTCTCTCGCCGCGTCTCTACCGCTCACGCCATGTCTCTCCCTCTCATGCCGTGTCTCTCCCTCTATCACCGCATCTCTCCCTCTCTCGCTGCGTCTCTCCCTCTCTCGCCAATTCTCTCCCTCTCCCATCGTGTCACTCCCTCTCTAGCCGTGTCTCTCCCTCTCTTGCCGCGTCTCTCCCTCTCTCGCCACTTCTCTCCCTCTCTCGCCGCATCTCTCCCGCTCACACCATGTCTCTCCCTCTCACGCTGCGTCTCTCCCTCTATCGCCGCATCTCTCCCTCTCTCGCCGCGTCTCTCCCTCTCTCGCCACTTCTCTCCCTCTCTCACCATGTCTCTCCCGCTCACATCGTGTCTTTCCCTCTCACGCAGCGTCTCACCCTCTCTTGCCGCGTCTCTCCCTCTCTTGCTGTATCTCTCCCGCTCACGTCGTGTCTCTCCCTCGCTCGCCACTTCTCTCCCTCTCTCGCCGCGTCTCTACCGCTCACGCCATGTCTCTCCCTCTCACGCCGCGTCTCTCCCTCTATTGCCGCATCTCTCTCTCTCTCTCTCGCCGCGTCTCTCCCACTCTTGCCGTGTCTCTCCCTCTCTCGCCGCGTCTCTCCCGCTCACGTCGTGTCTCTCCCTCTCTCGCCACTTCTCTCCCTCTCTCGCCGCGTCTCTACCACTCACACCATGTCTCTCCCTCTCACGCCGCGTCTCTCCCTCTATCGCCGCATCTCTCCCTCTCTCGCCACGTCTCTCCCTCTCTCGCCACTTCTCTCCCTCTCTCGCCGTGTCTCTCCCGCTCACGTCGTGTCTCTCCCTCTCACGCAGCGTCTCTCCCTCTCTTGCCGCGTCTCTCCCTCTCTCGCCGCGTCTCTCCCGCTCACGTCGTGTCTCTCCCTCTCTCGCCACTTCTCTTCCTCTCTCGCCGCGTCTCTACCGCTTCCGTCGTGTCTCTCCCTCTCTAGCCGCGTCTCTCCCTCTCTCGCCGCGTCTCTCCCTCTCTCGCCGCATTTCACCCTTTCTCGCTGCATCTCTCCCTCTCTAGCCGCGTCTCTCCCTCTCTCTCTCTCTCTCTCTCTCTCTCTCTCTCCTGCAGCGCCACACTCTCTCTCATAGCTCCTCGGCACTAAGTTTCTTTGCGGTAGGGCAGCTAGCGGAACTAGTTTGCTTTCTCGGCGACAATGAGCTAGCTGGATGTCGCTTTGCGTGGGAACGGGAGTAGTGAATCTGCAGCAATTGTGAACCCAGGCCCAATTTGAAAAACGAGTTGGGCCCATCTCGATCTGAGAGCCCAGCTTGTCGTTTGCACTCGCCGTGCAAGTGTCGCATTGACAAGTGCGACCCCTGACACGGATTCGTTGTCAGATTCGCTGCCATGACAGATGGCGCATTTCGCTCTACGATTAACATTTTGGCGGGAACCAATCAGCTTTGAGCTGAAATTCCGATCGGCCAACCCGCGACAGTTTGGAACAGTTGTTTGTTGAAGCCGGTTTCCAAGTTGAGTCGCTCAAAGGGAGCCCTCTTTCAAGTTGGGCCAGCCTTCACTATTCTAGCTTTTCGCTTGGATCTTTGCTGGAATGGTAGAATAGTAAGATAGCGGAAGTCTTAGAACTTGTAAAGTGTTGACCAGAATTTACTGAAGAACAAGTTGATAATTGAAGTTGTACAAGTTACTTGTATATCTGCTAGAAGTACTGTACCTATTCGGTGATGTACGTGTTCGAGCTATTTGCGCTATGCGCTCTAACCGCTACTGAAATTAGCGCGACTGTTCGCGTGACTGAAACGGCTTGCTGACGTAATCATCCAGACGAGCGCTATTTGCTGATGTCATTCTACGGATGCTAACTACAGTATAACTCGACAATATCCGTCGGAACTACTTACAGAAATGCTTAAGTACGATTTTACCACAACAAGGGGGAGTAAAGTTCTTACCGGGAAATGGGTTTTCCGCGTGAAGACAAATGCCGATGGTTCCTTCGAGAAGTTCAAAGCGCGATGGGTCGTTCGCGGCTTCGAGCAAACTTACCTTTGCTCCCGTCGGCCAACACACTAGTGTCAGAATTCTTCTCTGCATCGCAGCCTACCGGAATTTCAGACTTTGCCAAATCGACGTCGCCAACGCTTTTCTATATGCGCATGTCGATGCACTAAAGATCGATTTTAATTCTGGTCGAGTATCCATATTCCTATGAAACTAATCCTCCCAGCGTGTGCCGTCTCAGAAAATCTCTCTACGGAATCAAACAGGCACCACGACTCTGGCAGCAATATCTACACCGTCAACTGTTAAATGCCGGATTTCGACAACTTCCACACGACTAGGGAATGTACGTGCTTACCGACGGTACCGACTTTATTCTTCTCGTCGCCTACGTCGACGACTTTCTTTACATCAGCACTACGGATCCTCTCACTACTATCTTCAAACAGAAACTTCAAAAGAACTCACAGATTACTATCGCCCCTATAGTCACACAGTTTCTTGGACTAAACATCTACCAAACTGAAACTGATATTCATTTAACAACTTCCAAGTATGCAGCTACGCTAGCCGCACACTTTAATATCATGGCTTCAACCGTCACTACTACTCCTTACCGATCTTTACTGACCCATCATCAACCGGATACTACTGTACTCGATAATACGGAACTACAGGTTTATCAGCAGCAACTGGGTTGTCTTCTATTCGCAGCTGTAACGTGTCGTCCAGATCTCGCCTACGCTGCTAGCCAACTCGCGCAATTTATGCGTCGACCTGAGGGGGAGAATCGGTTAGATCTTTTTCGCACTAAAGAGAGGTCAATGGTATGGCGGAATAATAGGAAGAGTGCATTTGAGGAAGCGAGGAAGTTGGGATGCTCCATGCTTTGTCGTGGGGAGGGGCGGAGATGTCGCGGCGCGAGGATGTGGAGGCACGTTTGTTAGGGTCGAGGAATTTGAAATTCAAAAGAGCAAGCTTTCGTTTTGCAAAGCGGAATCTGACCATGTCGGTTTGGCGACAGTTTTGCACGAAACCATTCAGTTAACAGTACGATACGCATCGTGCGACCGAATTCGTGGTTCCGTGAACATTGTGAATGCGAGAAGAACAGTGTATTTTTGGCGAACAGTAGCTGATTCCGGAATTGCAGACCTGGAAATCACTTGAATTCCCTAGTCATAAAGCGCTTGTATTTCCTCATCGCAAAATTCTTGCCCAAACCCGTCGTAGAAACTCCGTGCGATGCACACCGTCTTTGTGCGCAAATCGCATTTTTATGATCATGTCGCAACAAACAGCAAAACGAGTTCTTTCGACATTCCTCACATCAGCAAGCTCGACTAGAATTCGTTTCGACGCACATTTCTTGTTCAGGCGTGAACTCAAAGCTGCCTTCCATCCTTAGCTTAGACGGATTTTAAAGCACCAAATTCAAGTGGTTTCCAGGTCTGCTATTTTAACCGCGGGCCTTAAATGAATCAAAATCAGGCTTAGCTACTCATAAGAAGACCCAAAGTTGGGGAAACAAGTTTATTACCGACTTGAGAAATCACGGCAGAAGAATAAGTAGCTGATTTATTTTTCAAATCTCAAAAGCTATAAAATTGCATTGATATCCCCTTTTTTGTCTCAATTATGTTCAATTGATAATAAAGTCTAGGAGATTTCCCCAAACCGTTCCTTACATTCACCATGATGCTGTATATGCAGAGGCGGTATACAGAAGCGCGTACATCGCGCAAGTCTGCGTGGTTGGCCTTTTGGGCACCCACGCTCTGTGATTCCACCAATTACACCCCACCCCACCCAAGCATCCTCCACTTCCCTGTAGATTCTCCTGGCCCTCGGGTCGCGTCCCAAGGGCTCCTGCCTTCTTGGCCATGTCCTCGCTCCTCTCCCTCCGCACCGTCTCCTCTTCCACCGCGTCTCCGTTCCTCCGCGCTTCTTTCCTCCGCCAACTCTCGCGCGCGCCTCCCGCGCCTCTTCCCCTCCCTGCTGTCCCCAGACATATTCTCCCATTTCCCGCGAGCACGCGCTCGTTCGTCCGCCGTTCCAGCCCGCGCGCAGCACCCTCCGCTCTCCTCCCAGCCGGCGGAAGCTCGGCGTGGCGCCCTAGCGAGCGCGCGCTCGTAACGAGGGCCAGCATGGAGGCGGAGCAGCCGGGGTCAGGCGGGGGGGAGCACGTGCGCGCGGGGGAGCATGGGCGCGCGGAGGAGCGAGCGCTGTCGTACTTGAGTCAGGAGGAGGCGATCGCGGTGGACGAGTCGCTGTTCTCGAGCCTCGGATTCAGCGTCGACCAGCTCATGGTGAGGAGAGAGGGGGGGGGGGCGCGTGGCGCGCGCAATAGAAGTTTAATTTCGA
>BQMB01000034.1:0-59154 GCA_027943415.1 Closterium sp. NIES-67
GAAGGGGGAATTCAGCAAGATAGGGGTGATTCAGCAAGACATAGGGAATTCTCTAATTTTCAGGTAATTACCCAATGTAGGGGTGATTAGTCGAGGTAGGGGTCATCAGGCAAGGTTGGATTGATTGAACAAGGTAGGGGGAATTCAGGAAGGTAGTCGGAAAAATCAAGGTAGGGGTGATTAAGCAAGGTAGGATTGATAAAGCAGCATAGAGGGAATTCAACAAGGCAGGGATGATTTTAAAAGGTAGGGGTGATTTAGAATGGGAGGGGGGTTCAGCAAGATAAAAAGAACTCAGCAAGATAGGGGAGATTCAACGAGATAGGGGGAATAGAGCGATTTAGGAATGATTAAGCAAGGTAGGGATGATCCAGCAAGGAAGGGGGGTTCAACAAGGTAGGCAAGATTGAGCAAGTTAGGATGGATTCAGCAATGTAGCCATGACTTAGCAAGTGATTAATCTTGGTAGGGGTGATAAAGCAAGGAAGAAGGAATTCAGCAAGGGGGTGGGAATTCAGCAAGGTAGTGGTGATTAATCAAGGTGGGGGGATTCAGCAAGGTAGTGGTGATTAATCAAGGTGGGGGGATTCAGCAAGGTATGGGGATTCAGCAAGGTAGGATTGATTCAACAAGGAAGGGGGGATTCAGCAAGGTAGGGTTGATTAAGCAAGGAAGGGGTGATTAATAAAGGTAGGGACGATTGAGCAAGGTAGGGGTGATTAACCAAGGAAGGGGGAATTCCGCAAGGGAGGGTTGATCAGTGGAAATTTAGCAAGGTAGGGATGACTTAAAAAGGTAGGGATGATTTAGAATGGGTGGGGGGATTCAGCAAGATAAAGAGAACTCAGCAAGATAGGGGAGATTCAACGAGAAAGGGGTAATAGAGCAATTTAGGGGTGATTAAGCAAGGTGGGGATGATTCAGCAAGGAAGGGGGGTTCAACAAGGTAGGCGGGATTCAGCAAGTTAGGAGGGATTCAGCAATGTAGCCGTGACTCAGCAAGTGATTAATCAAGGTAGGGTTGATTATGCAAGGAAGAGGGAATTCAGCAAGGGGGTGGGAATTCAACAAGGTAGTGGTGATTAATAAAGGTCGGGGGGTTAAGCAAGGTAGGGGGATTCAGCAAGGTAGGGTTGATTCAACAAGGAAGTGGGTCTTCAGCAAGGTTGGGTTGATTAAGCAAGGTAGGGGTGATTGAGCAAGGTAGGGGTGATTAACCAACGAAGGGGGAATTCTGGAAAGTAGGGTTGATCAGTGAGAATTTAGCAAGGTAGGGATGATTAATAAAGATAGGGGTGACTCAGAAAGGGAGTGGGTATTCAACAACATTGGGAGAATTCAGCAAGGAAGAGGGGATTCAGCAAGGTAGGGGTGATTCAACAAGGAAAGGGGGATTCAGCGAGGTAGGGGTGATTTGGTAAGGTAGGGGGAATTCAGCAAGGTAGTGGGAGTTCAGCAGGGTAGGGTTGATTAAGCAAGGTGGGGCGATTCAGCAAGGAAAGAGGCGTTCCAGCAAGGTAGACGGGATTCAGCAAGGTAGGGGTGATTTGGTAAGGTAGGGGGAATTCAGCAAGGTAGTGGGAGTTCAGCAGGGTAGGGTTGATTAAGCAAGGTGGGGCGATTCAGCAAGGAAAGAGGGGTTCCAGCAAGGTAGACGGGATTCAGCAAGGTAGGGGTGATTAAGCAAGGTAGAGGCAATTCAGCAAGGTGGTGAAAATTCAGCAAGGGTTTATGAGTGATAAAGGAAGGTAGGGGTGATCAAGAATGGTAGGGATGGTTCAGCAAGATAGGGAGAATTCAACAAGGAAGAGGGGATTCATTAAGGTAGTGGGAATTCAACGAGGAGTGATTGAACAAGGTAAGGGGAATTCAGCAAGGTAGTGGGAATTTAGCAAGATAGAGGGAATTCAGCAAGGAAGGGGGATTTAGCAAGGTAGGGGTTCTTAAGCACGGTAGGGAGGATTCAGCAATATTGGGAGAATTTCGCAAGGTAGGAGGGAATCAGCAAGACAGGGGGAATTCAACAAGGCAGGGATGATTAAGCAACTTAGAGGTGATAAATCAAGGTGAGGGTGATTAAGCAAGGTTGGAGTGTTTAAACAAGGTAAAGGGAATTCAGCAAGGTAGTGGGAATTCAGCAAGGTAGGGGTGATTAAGCAAGGTAGGTGTGATTAAGCAAGCTAGGGGTGATTCAGCAACGTAGGGTGACTTCAGCAAGATAGGGGGAATTCAACAATTTTGGGGTGATTAGGCAACGAAGGGGTGATTAATAAGGGTAGGGGTGATTAAGCAAGGCAGAGGTGATTCAGCAAAGTAGAGGTGATTCAACAAGGTAGGGGTGCTTAAGCAAGGTAAAGATGATTAAACAATGTAGTGAGTACTCTGCAAGGTAGGGGTGATTAAATAAGGTAGGTAGGAATTAAGCAAGATAGGAAGAATTCAACAAGGTAGTGGGGATTCGGCAAGGTATGGGGAATTAAGCAATTTAGGGGATATCAAGCAATTTAGGGGTGATTCAGCAAGGAAGGGGGATTTCAGCAACGTAGGAGTTATTAACCAAGATCAGGGAAATTCAGCATGGTAGGGGTGATAGAGCAAGGTAGTGGGGACTCAGCAAGATAGGGGGGATTCAGCAAGATAGGGGGAATTCAATGAGGTAGGGATGATTAAGCCATGTAGGGGTGATAAGTCAAGGCTGGGGTGATTAATCAAGGTAGGAGTGTTTTTAGCTAGGTAAGGGAATTCAGCAAGGAACTTTAAATCAGCACGGTATGGGTGATTAAGCAAGGAAGGGGGGGCTCAGCAAGGTAGGCGAGATTCCGCAAGGTAGGGGTGATTAAGCAAGGAAGCGGGAATTCAGCAAAGTAGGGGTGATTAAGCAAGGAAGGAGGGATTCAGCAAGTTAGGGAGATTTAAAAAAGGTAAGGGGATTCAGCACCTGTCTAAATTCCCATCACCCAGTCTAAATTCCTACCACCACCCTATCTAACTTCCCACCATCACCTGGTCTAAGTCCCACCACCACCCGGTTTGAACTCCCACCACCACCTGTCTATTCTCCCACCACCACCAGTCTATACTCCCACCACCACCCACTGTAATCTCCCACCACCACCCACTATAAGCTCCCACCACCACCTGGTCTCAACTCGCACAACTAACCGGTCTAAGCTCCCACCACCATCTGGTCTACGCTCCCACACCCATCCAGTCTACGCTCCCACCACCATCTAAACTCCCACCACCAACCGGTCTAAACTCCCTCCACCAACCGGTCTAAAATCGCACCACCACCCAGTCTAAACACCCATCACCACCCGGTCTAAACTCCCACCATCACCCAGTCTAAACTACCACCACCACCTGGTCTAAACTTCCACCACCACCCATTCTATACTCCCACCACGCGGTCTATATTCCCACCACCACCCGGTCTAAACTCCCACCACCACCCAGTTTAAAACTCCCACCACAACCCGGTCTAAACTCCCAACACCACCTTGTCTAAGCTCCCACCACCAGTGGGTCCTTTACTCCCAACACCACCTGGTCTTAACTCACTCCACCAAACCGGTCTAAACTCCCAAGACTACCTGGTCTGAAATCCCACCACCACCCGGTCTAAACTTGCACTTACACCCAGTCTAAACTCCCTTACCACCAGTCTAAATTCCCTCCACCATCTGGTCAAAAACTCCCACCACCACCCTGTCTAAACTCCCAGCACGACTCAGTCTCAACTCCTTCCACCACCCGGTCTAAATTCCCACCACCACCTGGTCAAAACTTTAATACACCCAGTCTAAACTCCCACCACCACCCGGTCTAAACTCCCTCACCACCTGGTCTAAACTCCACCACCACCCGGTCTTAACTCACTCCACCAACCGGTCCAAACTTCCACCACCACCCAGTCTAAAACTCCCACCACCATCCAGTCTAAACTCCCAGCACGACTCAGTCTCATCTCCTACCACCACCCGGTCTAAAATTCCACAACCACACGGTCTAAAGTCCCACCACCACCCGGTCTAAACTCCCACCAACACCTGTCTATACTCCCACCACCACGCAGTCTAAACTTTCACCACCATCCGGCCCAAACTCCCATCACCATCCGGTCTACACTCCCACCCACCATCCGGTCTATAATCCCACCAACACCCGGTCTAAACTCCCACCACCACCCCAGTCTAAACTCCCACCACCACCCGGTCTAAACGCCCACCACCAACCGGTCTAAACTCCCACCACCAACCGGTCTAAAATCCCACCATCATCCGGTCTGAACTCCCACCACCAACTGGTCCAAACTCCCACCACCCCGCGGGCTAAACCTTCTCTGCAACTCTGTCTAAACTCCCTCACCACCCGGTCTACAATCCAACCACCAGCCAGTCTAATCTCCCTCCACCAAACGGTCTAAGCTCCCACCACCACCGAGTCTAAACTCCCACCACCACCCGGTCTAAACTTCCACCACCACCCGGTCTATACTCCCACCACGCGGTCTATATTCCCACCACCACTGGGTCTAAACTCCCAACACCACCCTGTCTAAACTCCCACCCACCAGCGGGTCCTTTACTCCCAACACCACCCGGTCTTTACTCCCACCATCACCCGGTCTAAACCCCAACCACCACCAAGTCTAAACTCTCACCACTGGGTCCGAAATCCCACCACCACCAGGTCTCAACTCCCACCAGTACCTGGTCTATATTCAACCCACCACCAGGTCTACACTCCCACCACCACCCGGTCAAGACTCCCACCACCATCCGGTCTAAACTCCCACCACCACCTGGTCAAAACTCCCACCACCAGCGGGTCTAAACTCCCACCACCACCCGGTCTAAAGTCTCACCACCAACCGGTCTAAACTCAAACCACCTCCTGGTCTAAACTCCCACCACCAACCGGTCTAAACTCCCACTACCACCCGGTCTTATCTACCACCACCACCCGGTCTAAACTCCCTCACCACCCGGTCTAAACTCCAACCACCACCCAGTCTAAACTCCCTCCACCAACCGGTCTAAAATTCCACCACCACCCAGCCTAAACTCCCACCACCAACTGGTCGAAATTCCCACCAGCACCCGATCCAAACTCCCACCTTCATCCGGTGTAAAATCCCACCACCAACCAGTCTAAACTCCCACCTCCATGCAGTCTAAACTCCCACCACCAACCGGTCTAAACTCCCACCACCACCCAGTCAAAACTCCCACCACCAACCGGTCTAAACAACCACCCCCACCCGGTCTAAACTCCAACCACCACCTGGTCTAACTCCCACCAGCACCCGATCCAAACTTTCACCATCATCCGGTCTAAACTCCCACCACCAACCGGTCTAAACTCCCACCACCACCCAGTCTAAACTCCCACCACAACCCGGTCCAAACTCTCTCACCACCCGGTCTTAAATCCAACCACCAGCCGGACTAAACTCCCTCCACCAACCAGTCTAAACTCCCACCACCACCCAGTCTAAACTCCCACCACCACCCGGTCTAAACTCCCACAAGCACCCGATCCAAACTCCTATCATCATCCGGTCTAAACTCTTACCACCATCCGGTCTAAAATCCCACCACCACCCGGTCTAAACTCCCACCACCACCTGGTCTAAACTCCCTCAGCACCCGGTCTAAACTCCAACCACCAACCGATCTAAACTTGCACCACCACCCGGTCCAAACTCCCACCATCACCCGGTCTAAACTCCCACCATCATCTGGTCTAAACTCCCACCACCAACCGGTCTAAATTCCCTCCACCACCCGGTCTAATCTCCCACCACCACCCGGTCTAAACTACCACCACCAACAGGTCTAAACTCCCACCACCACCAGGTCTAAACGCCCACCACCAACTGGTCTAAACTCCCCCCACCTGTCACCAACAGGTCTAAACAACGACCACCACCAGGTCTAAACTCCCACCACCAACCGGTCTAAGTTTCCACCACCACCCAGTCTAAACTCCCACCACCAACTGGTCTAAACTCTCCGGTCCTTCCTCCTCTTGCATATCATTGGGGGGAGTTTGCATTTAGGGACCTTGATGCACATGGCACTTGTACTCAAGACGCCCCAGACCTTTATGAGTTCGAGGGGGCACTGCACATAGTGTGCAGTCAGACCTCGAGCTGGTTCTTGCGGCCCTGAGGTTGGGTACTAGTCAAGCTCTGTTCTGTGTGGATTTCATCACGTAGGGCTGTTGAAGAGCTCTCCGACGAGCCTTCAGACGCCCCGAACGCCGAGCGCATAGTTATGCGCAGATTTCTGTTTCTGCTACTCGGATTCGTGCAAATCCGTGAAGCGACATACTAGCCACAGGAGCTATTCAAGAAAGCTCCGGTTTTCGCCGCCCAGCATTGGCTGATGGGTTCCATATCATATAGCGACTCTTTTCGCTAGCGACTCAGGAGTCCAGAGCAGCACTGCAGCTCAGTTCTTTGAGCCTTTCTTTTCAACCCCTAAACCTTTCGCACTTACGCCGGTGCTGGAGGCTGGCAGAGTTGAGGTAGACCCTTAGGTTTTGCATCCGAGCACAGGCCAGCATGCTCTTGAGACCACACATTAACCATGCATGCAAAAATCAAGAAGGTTGAGCACGCACCATAGCAAGATAACCAAGTTGATGTCTCGTAGGAAAATGCTCAAGTTCTGGAAAAAGGAACACATACAATACCATAGCTTTTTGCACACTTAGGTTTTGGATCTGAGCACAAGCCATGGTTATCTTGAGCCCATGCACTAACTGTTCATGCAAAGGAAGGGCTTAGAAATTGCTTTGTCTCTGAAAAACAAAATGAAAGTTGAGGTTTTGTTGGGCAATGCTCACGTGTTAAGTCATGGGACAATAGTTGACATACTATAACTTCCCAACCACTTGGATTTTGGATCTGAGCACAAGCCATGATGCTCTTGAAGGCCATACACTAGCTATGTATGCAAAGGGAAAGAGTTTTAGTGAACAAGATCCTAAATGAAAAAACGGGTTGTGTTTGGTGAGGTACCACTCAAGAACATGGACATGCGAAAACGCTTGAGATACCATAACTTCCCACACACCTGGGTTTTGCATCCGAGCACAGGCCAGCATGCTCTTGAGCCCATACACTAACCACGCATGCAAAAAGCAAGATGTTTGAGCACACTCAATAGCAAGATAACCAAGTAGAGGTCTCGTAGGAAAATGCTCAAGCACGGAAAAAGAAACACATACAATACCATAACTTTTTGCACACTTAGGTTTTGGATCTGAGCACAAGCCACGATTATCTTGAGCCCATGCACTAACTGTTCATGCAAACAAGGGCTCAGAAAATGCTTTAATCTGAAAAACAAAATGAAAAGTTGAGGTTTTGTTGGGCAATGCTCAAGTGTTTAGTCATGGGACAATAGTTCATAAACTATAACTTCCTAACCACTTGGATTTTGGATGTGAGCACAAGCCATGATGCTCTTGAGGCCAACACTAGCTATGTATGCAAAGGGAAAGAGTTTTGTGAACAATATCCTAAATGAAAAAACAGGTTGTTGTTTGGTGGGGTACCACTCAAGAACTTGGACATGCGAAAACGCTTGAGATACCATAACTTCCACACACCTGGTTTTGCATCCGAGCACAGGCCAGCATGCTCTTGAGCCCATACACTAACCACGCATGCAAAAATTAGGATGTTTGAGCACGCTCAATAGCAAGATAACCAAGTTGAGGTCTCGTAGGAAAATGCTCAAGTACTGGAAAAAGGAACACATACAATACCATAACTTTTAGCACACTTAGGTTTTGGATCTGAGCACAAGCCACGATTATCTTGAGCCCATGCACTAACTGTTCATGAAAAACAAGTGCTTAGAAAATGCTTTGTATCTGAAAAACAAAATGGAAAGTTGAGGTTTTGTTGGGCAATGCTCAAGTGTTAAGTCATGGGAAAATAGTTGACATACTATAACTTCCCAACCACTTGGACTTTGGATCTGAGCACAAGCCATGATGCTCTTGAGGCCATACACTAGCTATGTATGCAAAGGGAAAGATTTTAAGTGAACAAGATCCTAAATGAAAAAACAGTTGTTGTTTGGTGGGGTACCACTCAAGAACTTGGACATGCGAAAACGCTTGAGATACCATAACTTCCCACACACCTGGGTTTTGTATCCGAGCACAGGCCAGCATGCTCTTGAGCCCATACACTAACCACGCATGCAAAAATTAGGATGTTTGAGCACGCTCAATAGCAAGATAATCAAGTTGAGGTCGAATAGGAAAATGCTCAAGTACTGGAAAAAGGAACACATACAATACCAAACTTTTTGCACACTTAGGTTTTGGATCTGAGCACAAGCCACGATTATCTTGAGCCCATGCACTAACTGTTCATGCAAACCAAGGGCTCAGAAAATGCATTATATCTGAAAAACAAAATGAAAAGTTGAGGTTTTGTTGGGCATGCTCAAGTGTTTAGTCATGGGACAATAGTTGACATAGTATAACTTCCCAACCACTTGGATTTTGGATCTGAGCACAAGTCATGATGCTCTTGAGGCCATAAACTAGCTATGTATGCAAAGGGATAGAGTTTTAGTGAAGAAGATCCTAAATGAAAAAACAGGTTGTTGTTTGGTGGGGTACCACTCAAGAACTTGGACATGCAAAACGCTATACCATAACTTCCCACACACCTGGGTTTTGCATCCGAGCACAGGCCAGCATGCTCTTGAGCCCATACACTAACCATGCATGCAAAAAGCAAGATGTTTGAGCACTCTCAATAGCACGATAACCAAGTTGAGGTCTCGTAGGAAAATGCTCAAGTACTGGAAAAAGGAACACATACAATACCATAACTTTTTGCACACTTAGGTTTTGGATCTGAGCACAAGCCACGATTATCTTGAGCCCATGCACTAACTGTTCATGCAAACCAAGGGCTTAGAAAATGCTTTGTATCTGAAAAACAAAATGAAAGTTGAGGTTTTGTTGGGCAGTGCTCAAGTGTTTAGTCATGGGAAATAGTTGACATACTATAACTTCCCAACCACTTGGATTTTGGATCTGAGCACAAGCCATGATGCTCTTGAGGCCATACACTAGCTATGTATGCAAAGGGAAAGATTTTTAGTGAACAAGATCCTAAATGAAAAAACAGGTTGTTGTTTGGTGGGGTACCACTCAAGAACTTGGACATGCGAAAACGCTTGAGATACCATAACTTCCCACACACCTGGGTTTTGCATCCGAGCACAGGCCAGCATGCTCTTGAGCCCATACACTAACCATGCATGCAAAAAGCAAGATGTTTGAGCACTCTCAATAGCAAGATAACCAAGTTGAGGTCTCGTAGGAAAATGCTCAAGTTCTGGAAAAAGGAACACATACAATACCATAACTTTTTGCACACTTAGGTTTTGGATCTGAGCACAAGCCACGATTATCTTGAGCCCATGCACTAACTGTTCATGCAAACCAAGGGCTTAGAAAATGCTTTGTATCTGAAAACAAAATGAAAGTTGAGGTTTTGTTGGGCAGTGCTCAAGTGTTTAGTCATGGGACAATAGTTGACATACTATAACTTCCCAACCACTTGGATTTTGGATCTGAGCACAAGCCATGATGCTCTTGAGGCCATACAATAGCTATGTATGCAAACGAAAAGAGTTTTAGTGAAGAAGATCCTAAATGAAAAAACAGGTTGTTGTTTGGTGGGGTACCACTCAAGAACTTGGACATGCGAAAACGCTGGAGATACCATAACTTCCCACACACCTGGTTTTTGCATCCGAGCACAGGCCAGCATGCTCTTGAGCCCATACACTAACCATGCATGCAAAAAGCAAGATGTTTGAGCACTCTCAATAGCAAGATAACCAAGTTGAGGTCTCTTAGGAAAATGCTCAAGTACTGGAAAAAGGAACACATACAATACCATTACTTTTTGCACACTTAGGTTTTGGATCTGAGCACAAGCCACGATTATCTTGAGCCCATGCACTAACTGTTCATGCAAACCAAGGGCTTAGAAAATGCTTTGTATCTGAAAAACAAAATGAAAGTTGAGGTTTTGTTGGGCAGTGCTCAAGTGTTTAGTCATGGGACAATAGTTGACATACTATAACTTCCCAACCACTTGGATTTTGGATCTGAGCACAAGCCATGATGCTCTTGAGGCCATACACTAGCTATGTATGCAAAGGGAAAGATTTTTAGTGAACAAGATCCTAAATGAAAAAACAGGTTGTTGTTTGGTGGGGTACCACTCAAGAACTTGGACATGCGAAAATGCTTGAGATACCATAACTTCCCACACACCTGGTTTTTGCATCCGAGCACAGGCCAGCATGCTCTTGAGCCCATACACTAACCATGCATGCAAAAAGCAAGATGTTTGAGCACTCTCAATAGCAAGATAACCAAGTTGAGGTCTTGTAGTGAAATGCTCAAGTTCTGGAAAAAGGAACACATACAATACCATAACTTTTTGCACACTTAGGTTTTGGATCTGAGCACAAGCCACGATTATCTTGGGCCCATGCACAAACTGTTCATGCAAACCAAGGGCTTAGAAAATGCTTTGTATCTGAAAAACAAAATGAAAGTTGAGGTTTTGTTGGGCAGTGCTCAAGTGTTTAGTCATGGGACAATAGTTGACATACTATAACTTCCCAACCACTTGGATTTTGGATCTTAGCACAAGCCATGATGCTCTTGAGGCCATACATAGCTATGTATGCAAACGAAAAGAGTTTTAGTGAACAAGATCCTAAATGAAAAAACAGGTTGTTGTTTGGTGGGGTACCACTCAAGAACTTGGACATGCGAAAACGCTGGAGATACCATAACTTCCCACACACCTGGTTTTTGCATCCGAGCACAGGCCAGCATGCTCTTGAGCCCATACACTAACCATGCATGCAAAAAGCAAGATGTTTGAGCACTCTCAATAGCAAGATAACCAAGTTGAGGTCTGTAGGAAAATGCTCAAGTACTGGAAAAAGGAACACATACAATACCATACTTTTTGCACACTTAGGTTTTGGATCTGAGCACAAGCCACGATTATCTTGAGCCCATGCACTAACTGTTCATGCAAACCAAGGGCTTAGAAAATGCTTTGTATCTGAAAAACAAAATGAAAGTTGAGGTTTTGTTGGGCAGTGCTCAAGTGTTTAGTCATGGGACAATAGTTGACATACTATAACTTCCCAACCACTTGGATTTTGGATCTTAGCACAAGCCATGATGCTCTTGAGGCCATACACTAGCTATGTATGCAAAGGGAAAGATTTTTAGTGAACAAGATCCTAAATGAAAAAACAGGTTGTTGTTTGGTGGGGTACCACTCAAGAACTTGGACATGCGAAAATGCTTGAGATACCATAACTTCCCACACACCTGGTTTTTGCATCCGAGCACAGGCCAGCATGCTCTTGAGCCCATACACTAACCATGCATGCAAAAAGCAAGATGTTTGAGCACTCTCAATAGCAAGATAACCAAGTTGAGGTCTTGTAGGAAATGCTCAAGTTCTGGAAAAAGGAACACATACAATACCATTACTTTTTGCACACTTAGGTTTTGGATCTGAGCACAAGCCACGATTATCTTGAGCCCATGCACTAACTGTTCATGCAAACCAAGGGCTTAGAAAATGCTTTGTATCTGAAAAACAAAATGAAAGTTGAGGTTTTGTTGGGCAGTGCTCAAGTGTTTAGTCATGGGACAATAGTTGACATACTATAACTTCCCAACCACTTGGATTTTGGATCTTAGCACAAGCCATGATGCTCTTGAGGCCATACAATAGCTATGTATGCAAACGGAAAGAGTTTTAGTGAACAAGATCCTAAATGAAAAAACAGGTTGTTGTTTGGTGGGGTACCACTCAAGAACTTGGACATGCGAAAACGCTGAGATACCATAACTTCCCACACACCTGGGTTTTGCATCCGAGCACAGGCCAGCATGCTCTTGAGCCCATACACTAACCATGCATGCAAAAAGCAAGATGTTTGAGCACTCTCAATAGCAAGATAACCAAGTTGAGGTCTCGTAGGAAAATGCTCAAGTACTGGAAAAAGAACACATACAATACCATTACTTTTTGCACACTTAGGTTTTGGATCTGAGCACAAGCCACGATTATCTTGAGCCCATGCACTAACTGTTCATGCAAACCAAGGGCTTAGAAAATGCTTTGTATCTGAAAAACAAAATGAAAGTTGAGGTTTTGTTGGGCAGTGCTCAAGTGTTTAGTCATGGGACAATAGTTGACATACTATAACTTCCCAACCACTTGGATTTTGGATCTAGCACAAGCCATGATGCTCTTGAGGCCATACACTAGCTATGTATGCAAAGGGAAAGATTTTTAGTGAACAAGATCCTAAATGAAAAAACAGGTTGTTGTTTGGTGGGGTACCACTCAAGAACTTGGACATGCGAAAATGCTTGAGATACCATAACTTCCCACACACCTGGGTTTTGCATCCGAGCACAGGCCAGCATGCTCTTGAGCCCATACACTAACCATGCATGCAAAAAGCAAGATGTTTGAGCACTCTCAATAGCAAGATAACCAAGTTGAGGTCTCTTAGGAAAATCCTCAAGTTCTGGAAAAAGGAACACATACAATACCATAACTTTTTGCACACTTAGGTTTTGGATCTGAGCACAAGCCACGATTATCTTGAGCCCATGCACTAACTGTTCATGCAAACCAGGGCTTAGAAAATGCTTTGTATCTGAAAAACAAAATGAAAGTTGAGGTTTTGTTGGGCAATGCTCAAGTGTTTAGACATGGGACAATAGTTGACATACTATAACTTCCCAACCACTTGGATTTTGGATCTGAGCACAAGCCATGATGCTCTTGAGGCCATACACTAGCTATGTATGCAAAGGGAAAGATTTTTAGTGAACAAGATCCTAAATGAAAAACAGGTTGTTGTTTGGTGGGGTACCACTCAAGAACTTGGACATGCGAAAACGCTTGAGATACCATAACTTCCCACACACCTGGGTTTTGCATCCGAGCACAGGCCAGCATGCTCTTGAGCCCATACACTAACCATGCATGAAAAAGCAAGATGTTTGAGCATGCTCAATAGCAAGATAACCAAGTTGAGGTCTCAAGGAAAATGCTCCAAGTACTGGAAAAAGAACACATACAATGCCATAACTTTTTGCACACTTAGTTTTGTATCAGAGCACAAGCCACGACTATCTTGAGCCCATGCACTAATTTTCATGCAAAACAAGGGCTTAGAAATTGCTCAGTGTCTGAAAAAAAAATGAAAGTTGAGGTTTTGTTGGGCAATGCTCAAGTGTTTAGACATGGGTCAATACTTGACATACTCTAACTTCCCAACCACTTGGATTTTGGATCTAAGCACAAGCCATGATGCTCTTGGGCCATACACTAGCTATGTATGCAAAGGGAAAGAGTTTTGGTAAACAAACACCTTACTAAAAAAACAGGTTGTTGTTTGGTGGGGTACCACTCAAGAACTTGGAAATGCGACAACGCTTGAGATACCATAACTTCCCACACACCTGGGTTTTGCATCTGAGCACAGGCCAGCATGCTCTTGAGCCCATACACTAACCATGCATGAAAATAGAAAGATGTTTGAGCATGCTCAATAGCAAGATAACCAAGTTGAGGTCTCAAAGGAAAATGCTACCAAGTACTGGAAAAAGAAACACATACGATGCCATAACTTTTTGCACACTTAGTTTTTTATCCGAGCACAAGCCACGACTATCTTGAGCCCATGCACTAAATTTCATGCAAACAAGGGCTTAGAAATTGCTCAGTGTCTGAAAAAAAAATGAAGAGTTGAGGTTTTGTTGGGCAATGCTCAAGTGTTTAGACATGGGTCAATACTTGACATACTCTAACTTCCCAACCACTTGGATTTTGGATCTAAGCACGAGCCATGATGCTCTTGGGCCATACACTAGCTATGTATGCAAAAGGAAAGAGTTTTGGTAAACAAGCACCTAATGAAAAAACAGGTTGTTGTTTAGTGGGGTACCACTCAAGAACTTGGAAATGCGACAACGCTTGAGATACCATAACTTCCCACACACCTGGGTTTTGCATCTGAGCACAAGCCAGCATGCTCTTGAGCCCATACACTAACCATGCATGAAAATAGAAAGATGTTTGAGCATGCTCAATAGCAAGATAACCAAGTTGAGGTCTCAAAGGAAAATGCTAACCAAGTACTGGAAAAAGATACACATACGATGCCATAACTTTTTGCACACTTAGTTTTGTTATCAGAGCACAAGCCAGGACTATCTTGAGCCCATGCACTAAATTTTCATGCAAAACAAGGGCTTAGAAATTGCTCAGTGTCTGAAAAGAAAAATGAAGAGTTGAGGTTTTGTTGGGCAATGCTCAAGTGTTTAGACATGGGTCAATACTTGACATACTCTAACTTCCCAACCACTTGGATTTTGGATCTAAGCACGAGCCATGATGCTCTTGGGGCCATACACTAGCTATGTATGCAAAAGGAAAGAGTTTTGGTAAACAAAACACCTTACTGAAAAAACAGGTTGTTGTTTAGTGGGGTACCACTCAAGAACTTGGAAATGCGACAACGCTTGAGATACCATAACTTCCCACACACCTGGGTTTTGCATCTGAGCACAAGCCAGCATGCTCTTGAGCCCATACACTAACCATGCATGAAAATAGAAAGATGTTTGAGCATGCTCAATAGCAAGATAACCAAGTTGAGGTCTCAAAGGAAAATGCTCAAGTACTGGAAAAAGAAACACATACGATGCCATAACTTTTTGCACACTTAGTTTTTTTCATCGAGCACAAGCCACGACTATCTTGAGCCCATGCACTAAATTTTCATGCAAAACAAGGGCTTAGAAATTGCTCAGTGTCTGAAAAGAAAAATGAAGAGTTGAGGTTTTGTTGGGCAATGCTCCAGTGTTTAGACATGGGTCAATACTTGACATACTCTAACTTCCCAACCACTTGGATTTTGGATCTAAGCACAAGCCATGATGCTCTTGGGGCCATACACTAGCTATGTATGCAAAAGGAAAGAGTTTTGGTAAACAAACACCTTAATGAAAAAACAGGTTGTTGTTTAGTGGGGTACCACTCAAGAACTTGGAAATGCGACAACGCTTGAGATACCATAACTTCCCACACACCTGGGTTTTGCATCTGAGCACAAGCCAGCATGCTCTTGAGCCCATACACTAACCATGCATGAAAATAGAAAGATGTTTGAGCATGCTCAATAGCAAGATAACCAAGTTGAGGTCTCAAAGGAAAATGCTCAAGTACTGGAAAAAGAAACACATACGATGCCATAACTTTTTGCACACTTAGTTTTTTTATCCGAGCACAAGCCACGGACTATCTTGAGCCCATGCACTAAATTTTCATGCAAACAAGGGCTTAGAAATTGCTCAGTGTCTGAAAAGAAAAATGAAGAGTTGAGGTTTTGTTGGGCAATGCTCAGTGTTTAGACATGGGTCAATACTTGACATACTCTAACTTCCCAACCACTTGGATTTTGGATCTAAGCACAAGCCATGATGCTCTTGGGGCCATACACTAGCTATGTATGCAAAAGGAAAGAGTTTTGGTAAACAAAGCACCTTACTGAAAAAACAGGTTGTTGTTTAGTGGGGTACCACTCAAGAACTTGGAAATGCGACAACGCTTGAGATACCATAACTTCCCACACACCTGGGTTTTGCATCTGAGCACAAGCCAGCATGCTCTTGAGCCCATGCACTAACCATGCATGAAAATAGAAAGATGTTTGAGCATGCTCAATAGCAAGATAACCAAGTTGAGGTCTCAAAGGAAAATGCTCAAGTACTGGAAAAAGAAACACATACGATGCCATAACTTTTTGCACACTTAGTTTTTTTATCAGAGCACAAGCCAGGACTATCTTGAGCCCATGCACTAAATTTTCATGCAAAACAAGGGCTTAGAAATTGCTCAGTGTCTGAAAAGAAAAATGAAGAGTTGAGGTTTTGTTGGGCAATGCTCCTGTGTTTAGACATGGGTCAATACTTGACATACTCTAACTTCCCAACCACTTGGATTTTGATCTAAGCACAAGCCATGATGCTCTTGGGGCCATACACTAGCTATGTATGCAAAAGGAAAGAGTTTTGGTAAACAAAGCACCTTAATGAAAAAACAGGTTGTTGTTTAGTGGGGTACCACTCAAGAACTTGGAATGCGACAACGCTTGAGATACCATAACTTCCCACACACCTGGGTTTTGCATCTGAGCACAAGCCAGCATGCTCTTGAGCCCATACACTAACCATGCATGAAAATAGAAAGATGTTTGAGCATGCTCAATAGCAAGATAACCAAGTTGAGGTCTCAAAGGAAAATGCTCAAGTACTGGAAAAAGAAACACATACGATGCCATAACTTTTTGCACACTTAGTTTTTTTATCCGAGCACAAGCCAGGACTATCTTGAGCCCATGCACTAAATTTTCATGCAAACAAGGGCTTAGAAACTGCTCAGTGTCTGAAAAGAAAAATGAAGAGTTGAGGTTTTGTTGGGCAATGCTCCTGTGTTTAGACATGGGTCAATACTTGACATACTCTAACTTCCCAACCACTTGGATTTTAGATCTAAGCACAAGCCATGATGCTCTTGGGGCCATTCACTAGCTATGTATGCAAAAGGAAAGAGTTTTGGTAAACAAAGCACCTTACTGAAAAAACAGGTTGTTGTTTAGTGGGGTACCACTCAAGAACTTGGACATGCGACAACGCTTGCGATACCATAACTTCCCACACACCTGGGTTTTGCATCTGAGCACAAGCCAGCATGCTCTTGAGCCCATGCACTAACCATGCGTGAAAATAGAAAGATGTTTGAGCATGCTCAATAGCAAGATAACCAAGTTGAGGTCTCAAAGGAAAATGCTCAAGTACTGGAAAAAGAAACACATACGATGCCATAACTTTTTGCACACTTAGTTTTTTTATCCGAGCACAAGCCAGGACTATCTTGAGCCCATGCACTAAATTTTCATGCAAACAAGGGCTTAGAAACTGCTCAGTGTCTGAAAAGAAAAATGAAGAGTTGAGGTTTTGTTGGGCAATGCTCAAGTGTTTAGACATGGGTCAATACTTGACATACTCTAACTTCCCAACCACTTGGATTTTAGATCTAAGCACAAGCCATGATGCTCTTGGGGCCATTCACTAGCTATGTATGCAAAAGGAAAGAGTTTTGGTAAACAAAGCACCTTACTGAAAAAACAGGTTGTTGTTTAGTGGGGTACCACTCAAGAACTTGGACATGCGACAACGCTTGCGATACCATAACTTCCCACACACCTGGGTTTTGCATCTGAGCACAAGCCAGCATGCTCTTGAGCCCATGCACTAACCATGCGTGAAAATAGAAAGATGTTTGAGCATGCTCAATAGCAAGATAACCAAGTTGAGGTCTCAAAGGAAAATGCTCAAGTACTGGAAAAAGAAACACATACGATGCCATAACTTTTTGCACACTTAGGTTTTTTATCCGAGCACAAGCCACGACTATCTTGAGCCCATGCACTAAATTTCATGCAAAACAAGGGCTTAGAAATTGCTCAGTGTCTGAAAAATAGAAAGAACAGTTGAGGTTTTGTTGGGCAATGCTCAAGTGTTTAGACAAGGGACAATACTTGACATACTCTAACTTCCCAACCACTTGGATTTTAGATCTAAGCACAAGCCATGATGCTCTTGGGGCCATACACTAGCTATGTATGCAAAAGGAAAGAGTTTTGGTAAACAAAGCACCAAAATGAAAAAACAGGTTGTTGTTTGGTGGGGTACCACTCAAGAACTTGGACATGCGACAACGCTTGAGATACCATAACTTCCCACACACCTGGGTTTTGCATCTGAGCACAAGCCAGCATGCTCTTGAGCCCATGCACTAACCATGTATGAAAATAGAGAGATCTTGGAGCTTGCTCAGTAGCAAGATAACCAAGTTGAGGTCTCGTAGGAAAATGCTCAAGTACTGGAAAAAGGTACACATACAATACCATTACTTTTGCACACATAGGTTTTGGATCTGAGCACAAGCCACGATTATCTTGAGCCCATGCACTTACTGTTCATGCAAAACAAGGGCTGAGAAATTCTTTGTATCTGAAAAACAAAATGAAAAATTGAGGTGTTGTTGGGCAATGCTCAAGTGTTTTGTCATGGGACAATAGTTGACATACTATAACTTCCCAACCACTTGGATTTTGGATCTGAGCACAAGCCATGATGCTCTTGAGGCCATATACTGGCTATGTATGCAAAGGGAAAGAGTTTTAGTGAACAAGATCCTAAATGAAAAAACAGGTTGTTGTTTGGTGGGGTACCACTCAAGAACTTGGACATGCGAAAACGCTTGAGATACAGTACCATAACTTCCCACACTCCTGGGTTTTGCATCCGAGCACAGGCCAGCATGCTCTTGAGCCCATACACTAACCATGCATGCAAAAAGCAAGATGTTTGAGCACTCTCAATAGCAAGATAACCAAGTTGAGGTCTCGTAGGAAAATGCTCAAGTTCTGGAAAATGGAACACATACAATACCATTACTTTTTGCACACTTAGGTTTTGGATCTCGAGCACAAGCCAGATTATCTTGAGCCCATGCACTAACTGTTCATGCAAAACAAGGGCTTAGAAATTGCTTTGTATCTGAAAAACAAAATGAAAAGTTGAGGTTTTGTTGGGCAATGCTCAAGTGTTTAGTCATGGGACAATAGTTGACATACTATAACTTCCCAACCACTTGGATTTTGGATCTGAGCACAAGCCATGATGCTCTTGAGGCCATACACTAGCTATGTATGCAAAGGGAAAGAGTTTTAGTGAACAAGATCCTAAATGAAAAAACAGGTTGTTGTTTGGTGGGGTACCACTCAAGAACTTGGACATGCGAAAACGCTTGAGATACCATAACTTCCCACACACTGGGTTTTGCATCCGAGCACAGGCCAGCATGCTCTTGAGCCCATACACTAACCACGCATGCAAAAAGAAGATGTTTGAGCACACTCAATAGCAAGATAACCAAGTTGAGGTCTCGTAGGAAGATGCTCAAGTGCTGGAAAAAGGAACACATACAATACCATAACTTTTTGCACACTTAGGTTTTGGATCTGAGCACAAGCCACGATTATCTTGAGCCCATGCACTAACTGTTCATGCAAAACAAGGGCTTAGAAATTGCTTTTTCTCTGAAAAAACAAAATGAAAGGTTGAGGTTTTGTTGGGCAATGCTTAAGAGTTTTAGTGAACAAGATCCTAAATGAAAAACAGGTTGTTGTTTGGTGGGGTACCACTCAAGAACTTGGACATGCGAAAACGCTTGAGATACCATAACTTCCCACACAACTGGGTTTTGCATCCGAGCACAGGCCAGCATGCTCTTGAGCCCATACACTAACCACGCATGCAAAAATTAGGATGTTTGAGCACACTCAATAGCAAGATAACCAAGTTGAGGTCTCGTAGGAAGATGCTCAAGTGCTGGAAAAAGGAACACGTTTAATACCATAACTTTTTGCACACTTAGGTTTGGATCTGAGCACAAGCCACGATTATCTTGAGCCCATGCACTAACTGTTCATGCAAAACAAGGGCTTAGAAATTGCTTTTTCTCTGAAAAAACAAAATGAAAGGTTGAGGTTTTGTTGGGCAATGCTTAAGAGTTTTAGTGAACAAGATCCTAAATGAAAAAACAGGTTGTTGTTTGGTGGGGTACCACTCAAGAACAAGGACATGCGAAAACACTTGAGATACAGTACCATAACTTCCCACAATCCTGGGTTTTGCATCCGAGCACAGGCCAGTATGCTCTTGAGCCCATACACTAACCTCGCATGCAAAAAGCAAGATGTTTGAGCATGCTCAATAGCAAGATAACCAAGTTGAGGTCTCATAGGAAGATGCTCAAGTACTGGAAAAAGGAACACATACAATACCATAACTTTTTGCACACTTAGGTTTTGGATCTGAGCACAAGCCACAATTATCTTGAGCTAATGCACTAACTGTTCATGCAAACCAAGGGTTTAGAAATTGCTTTGTCTCTGAAAAACAAAATGAAAAGTTAAGGTTTTGTTGGGTAATGCTCAAGTGTTTGGTGATGGGACAATAGTTGACATACTATATCTTCCCAACCACTTGGATTTTGGATGTGAGCACAAGCCATGATGCTCTTGAGGCCATACACTAGCTATGTATGCAAAGGGAAAGAGTTTTAGTGAACAAGATCCTAAATGAAATACAGGTTGTTGTTTGGTGGGGTATCACTCAAGAACTCGGACATGCGAAAACGCTTGGAATACCATAACTTCCCACACACCTGGGTTTTGCATCCGAGCACAGGCCAGCATGCTCTTGAGCCCATACACTAACCACGCATGCAAAAATTAGGATGTTTGAGCACGCTCAATAGCAAGATAACCAAGTTGAGGTCTCGTAGGAAAATGCTCAAGTACTGGAAAAAGGAACACATACAATACCATTACTTTTTGCACACTTAGGTTTTGGATCTGAGCACAAGCCACAATTGTCTTGAGCTAATGCACTAACTGTTCATGCAAAACGAGGATTTAGAAATTGCTTTGTCTCTGAAATACAAAATGAGAAGTTAAGGTTTTGTTGGGCAATGCTCAAGTGTTGTGTGATGGGACAATAGTTGACATAGTATAACTTCCCAACCACTTGGATTTTGGATCTGAGCACAAGCCATGATGCTCTTGAGGCCATACACTAGCTATGTATGCAAAGGGAAAGAGTTTTAGTGAACAAGATCCTAAATGAAAAAACAGGTTGTTGTTTGGTGGGGTACCACTCAAGAACTTGGACATGCAAAAATGCCTGAGATTCCATAACTTCCCACACACGTGGGTTTTGCATCCCAGCACAGGCCAGCATGCTCTTGAGCCCATACACTAACCATGCATGGAAAAAGCAAGATGTTTGAGCACTCTCAATAGCAAGATAACCAAGTTGAGTTCTTGTAGGGAAATGCTCAATTACTGGAAAAAGGAACACATATAATACCATAACTTTTTGCACACTTAGGTTTTGGATCTGAGCACAAGCCACGATAATCTTGAGCCCATGCACTAACTGTTCCTGCAAACCAAGGGCTTAGAAATTGCTTTGTATCTGAAAACAAAATGAAAGTTGAGGTTTTGTTGGGCAGTGCTCAAGTGTTTAGTCATGGGACAATAGTTGACATACTATAACTTCCCAACCACTTGGATTTTGGATCTTAGCACAAGCCATGATGCTCTTGAGGCCATACACTAGCTATGTATGCAAATGGAAAGAGTTTTAGTGAACAAGATCCTAAATGAAAAAACAGGTTGTTGTTTCGTGGGGTACCACTCAAGAACTTGGACATGCGAAAACGCTTGAGATACCATAACTTCCCACACACCTGGGTTTTGCATCCGAGCACAGGCCAGCATGCTCTTGAGCCCATACACTAACCACGCATGAAAAAATTAGGAATTTCTACACTCCTTCCTCCACCGGTTCGCCTTCGTCAATTCGAAGTGCCGCCATTTGCCGCTCCAAAACCACAGCCACCGCCGCTGTTGCAGGAGCGTGTACACCCTTGAGAGCAGCCCATGCCTTTGGTCCCTTTGCTGGTTCACGCTGAAAATGACTGATGTGATGGATTTGGCTGCTCCCCAACGCTTGCCCAAGTAGAAGGTAGCCTTGTGCGCACTTCCGCACCCACGGGCTCTTCTCCGGGTCGTTCTCGGGGCGGTTCTCCGTTCCTTCCATCACCTCCAGCAGATCATAGTGGTCAAAGATGTTCTCCATCTTGAAGGACCACACAGCATAGTTGTCACCGTTGAACTTGTCAAGGCCAAACACTCTAGGCTCATCCCTAGAGGGTCCAAGGCTAGGTTGCACCGGAGCAACGGGTGGATCTTGGTGTTGACCTTGTGCTTGGGCGTCTTCTCTGCCTCCAGCACCTCTGCCACCCCCTTCCTCAGGTCTAGGCATGGTCGAGACGGCTCCAAGGGGCTCTGATACCACTTGTTATAATCACAATAGGCTCAAATGTGCCTAAAATGAGATTGAGAGCACAGTCGGATTTCCGTCAGACGGCTTCAAATATTGATAACGATCTGCTCGCTAGCTGAAACGGTGATCTCGGGTGCGTTGCTGTCGTTTGTCTGCAGCAAGGTTAATCATGAACTTCCATGAAGATTTGACGACGCTATGGTGGTTTGACTGGCAGGAGGTATAGCAGCCACCCAATCTTAGCTCCTTTCACCATCCAAAAAAAACTCCCACCAATACCAGGTCAAAACTCCCACCACCACCACGTCTAAACTCCCACCACCACATAGTCTAAACTCCCACAACCAGCCCGTCTAAACACCCACGACCACACGGTATGAACTCCCACCACCATCCAGTCTAAACTCCCACCACCACCCAGTCTAAACTCCCAACACCACCCAATAAAAAAACCCACCACCACCGGGTCTAAAATCCCACCACCACTCGGTCTTGAATCTGACCACCTCTTGTCTATACTCCCACCACCACCCAGTCTACACTCCCACCACCATCGGGTCTAAACTCCCACCACCACCTGGTCTATACTCCCACCACCATCCGCTCTTATCTACTACCACCACCCGGTCTAAACTTCTACCACCACCCAGACTAAATTCCCACCACCAACCGGTCTAAACACCCACCACGACACGGTCTAAATTCCCACTACCACCTGGTCTAAAGTCACTCCACCACCCGGTCTAAACTCCCACCACCACCCGGTCTAAACTCCCTCACAACCTGGTCTAAACTCCCTCCAAAAACTGGTCTAAACTGTTAGGATTAAGGACAGAGTCTAGGTGAACTTAGGAGCTAGAATTACTCAAAATATAAATCCGAAATTCTGGACAGAAAAGTCGTCTTCACAAGAAACGACGTCGACAAAACACTAGCCGTTGGAATGTCGCGAAACTTGGATATGTTGTAGCTCTTGATCTCAGCTACCGTTCCCAATTTGAATCACGTTGATTGATGAAGTATTCGCGACGCTATGGCTTTCGACGCACTAGGGGGTAAGCTGTAGGAGGAGAACTTAACTCAATCTCAAGAGTTCAATCAAAGTTCAAGAATCTCACAAGGAATTAGAAGGAGCAAGAGAAAGGTTGGGATAGAAAGAGAGGGACGAGAGGGAAGGTCCCAAGAGAGTCCCCAACCAAGGAAACCCCATAAGCACAAAGATTCCCTCCCTATAGGAACCTCAACTTTGACCTTTGTCCCTTCCCAACCAATCCATCCAAGTTGGCCACCCTTGCCAACCTAGCTTGGTTGTTCCCAACCAATTTGCAGCTGTTACAGTAGAGTGACAAGTTTCCCCAACCCCAAAGGTCCCAACTCCATATAAAGTCACCCCACAACTTCACTTTGTAACCGCCGCAATTGTAACGCAAGCTCATGAACTTTGAATCTTCATAGCTTTCGCGTTCTTGCTCCGATTGAAGCGATTCTTGTTGCGTCGGAAAGATCTTCTCAAGATCTATCATCACAAATACCTGCTCAGACAGAATAACACAAAACACATTCCCAAACTCCAGAACACACCACACACAAATGCTTGCACATTCAAACCACACATGCAAGTTGAAAAAACATGGGATGGGAGGCAGACAGAATGTGATAGCATATGATGACATCACACAACAATCTCCCCCTCTGGCTGCCAACCATCATCGACCATACCACATCTCAAGCATGCATACTCAATGCACACTCATCCCAGCAAGCTTCATGCCCTTCCAATGATCCGCCTCCGCCAGACGCTTAGTGAAAATATCTGCTGCCTGCTGATGGGTCTTCACTATCTCCAGCCGCACCTCCTTATCAAGGATTCTCCTCACCCAATGCCACTTAGGCCTTATGTGTTTTGTCAGCCCATGCAGACAAGCATTCTTGGCGAGCTTCACAGCGGACTCATTGTCACAAAACACAACTGTCGGCTTCTCCTGACCAACTCCCAACTCCTCCAACAAACGCCTTAGCCACACTACTTCCTTGGCCCCATGGTGTAAGGCCATGTACTCAGTCTCACATGAGGACAATCCCACCTCATTCTGCTTCTTGCTGCGCCAGCTCACAGCACCACCTCCTAGCAAGCACACATAACCCCCAATGCTGGTGCCATCCGCTTTCACTGAGTTGAAGCTAGCGTCAGTATAGCAACTCAAGAGCATCTCTCCACTCTTCACATCTGCAGCACCTCTCTGCAACCGCTGCCTCACTCCACTGTACTCCAATCCCACTGATGCCGTAGCGCTCACATAGCGGACCAACCTCTTGGCCGCTTCCAGCTGCTCATGACTAGGGCGTGAGACCACACTAGCCAATCGTGATGTAGCAAATGCAATGTCAGGCCGTGTATGATTTGCAGCATAATTCAGCGACCCAACCATCGAATGAAACAGCTTCCTGTCACTATCACCCACTACCTCCTCATCAGCACATGGCTCCACAGTAAACCCTGAAGGTAGTGGTGTTGCTGGCTTTCCCCCATCTTGCAGCCCATACTTCTCAGCCAGCCCCTCACAGTACTTCCTCTGGTGCAACCTCAGCACACCCTTTTCCACATCTCTCTCCACGTGCATCCCCAAGTAGTACTTCACCTCACCCATCTTGGAGCACTTGAACTGCATCTCCAGCATCTGCTCTGCGCTGTCCAGCAAAGCAGTGGATGCAGAAAAGAGAAGGATATCATCCACATACACCAAGAGCATGAGGATTTCATCCTTCTCCTGCAGCAGGAACAGGCTGGGGTCACACTCACTCTTCTTGAAACCCCCAGCCAACAGCGCCTCCTCCAACTTGTGATACCATGCACGAGGCGCCTGCTTAAGGCCATAGATGGCCTTCTTCAGCCTGCAGACCCTGCCGCTCCCGTCATCCAGCCCCTCTGGCTGCTTCATGTACACCTCCTCCATAATGATCCCATTCAGAAAGGCAGTCACAATATCCATCTGCCGAATCTTCCATCCCAGGAGTGCAGCTATCGCCAACAGCACCCTCAGTGTTGTTCCTTTCCCCACAGGAGCAAACACCTCATCATAGTCCTTCCCCTTTGTCTGCTGAAACCCCCGTGCCACAAGCCTAGACTTGTAGCGGGTCAGCTCCCCTTCAGGTCCATACTTGTGCCTGTAGATCATCTTGGAAGTGATTGCCTTCTTTCCAGGAGGCAAGTCACACAGGTCCCATGTCTCGTTCTCAATTAGGGACCCGAACTCCTCATCCTCACTCGCCTTCCACTTCTCCCCATTTGGTCCATTCAAGGCCTCTTCTCGAGTCTTGGGCTCAGGGATTGGTGCCCAGTAGCAGTGAGCGATCTCATCTTCCTCAATCTGCTCAACCACACTCCCAGCCTGCACCACATTCGGCTTGCCTCTTCCCCCATAGGTCAGCCTCACTGGAGGGCGCACATCCCTCCTAGGACGCTCAGGCGGGTGTGGAACTCGAGGTGGAGACTCATGCTGCTGCTGCTGCTGCTGCTCTACTTCAGCTGCTCCCCCTTCCTCAGTCACCCCAGACATCTCCTCCTCTGACACTGCAACCTCCACCTGTCTTGAAGGCTGCTGCACCTCATCTGCCTCCACAATGAGCGGTGTAGATGGAAGCTTCTGTTGCTGCTGCTTCCATTCCTTGTAGTACAGGGACTCAAGAAACTTCACATCCCTTGACACTGTCAACTTCTGGGTGGTCAGGTCCCATAGCAGCCACCCCTTGTGATCCTTTGCAATCCCCAAGTGCACACCCCATCTTCCAGAAGCCTCCAACTTCCCCCTTTTCTCCTTGGGCACATGAAACACTACCATGCACCCAAATGCCCTCAGCATATTCACAGCTGGAGCACTCCCATACCACTTGACATATGGGATCCACTCCTTATCTCCAACTGTAGCCAGCACCCTGTTCTTCACAAGGGCGACCTGCCTCAGTGCAGACACCCAAAACGGATCAGGCAGCCCTGCACGCCCAAGGAGAGTGCGTGCCCCCTCCTGCAGGGTCCTGTTGAACCTCTCAGCCACGCCATTCTGCTGCGGGTTGTAGGGCACTGTCAGTTGATGTTGGATCCCCTTCCTCTTCAACTCCCCCTCAAAATCAGCTCCAATGAACTCCCCACCATTGTCACTGCGGATCACCTTCACCTTGTGTCCGCATTCCCTCTGAGCTCTCGGCATCCACTCCTTAAGGACAGCCGCTGCCACCTCCCCCTTGCTCTTCAAAGGGTAAACCCACACTGCCCAAGTGTGGTCATCCACAATTGTCAAGAAATAGCGGCTGCCTGAGAGGGAAGGGGCTCTTGTGGGCCCCACCACATCCATGTGCACAAGTGCAAGTGGGGTCTTGGATGGTCCAGTTGCACTGTTGAAGGGGAACTTGGAGAACTTGGTCTCCAAGCATGTAGGGCAGCTCCCAATCTCCTTCACTTCCCCTTTCACCTCCAAGCCCTTCAGGCTCCCATTCTTCACCAACTTCTGCAGCATAGGGAAGTTCACATGACACAACCTCTCATGCCATGTCTCCCAATCGGCCTCTCCACTCCTTGATGAAGCCTTAGCCCATGCCGCACTCGCATCCACACCAGCAAGCACCTCACCATGTGTCTGCTGCTTCTGCACTTTCTTGACTGCTTCCAGCACCCCATCAGTTGGTGCAGTTGCATCTCCTCCTGCTGTTGCCTTTGCCACTGCTGCCGTTGCTGCTGTTGGAGTCTTCCCATTCCAAGGGATGATGGGCAGCTGCCACAGGTCCTTGATGCAGCTGGTCTCCTCTTCCAGACTCCACAGCACCTTCTTCCCAAGCTTAGCACGGCAGCTGGTTGGTCCAAAGGTCACTTCGGCCTTACTCTTCTGCAGCCGCCGCACAGAGAGAAGGTTAGCAGACAAGCCTTTAACCAGCAGAACATTCCCAAGCCCCACAAGCTCCCCATTAGCTCCCTTAACCTTGGCATTCCCAACACCAATCACGGGGAGCAAAGCACCTGACGCTGCTGCCACATACTTAATCTTCCCAGGGGGTTTTACCTCATCAAGCAAATCTGCCCGTGGGGTCATGTGACTGGTGCAACCCGAATCAATCACCCAGTGCGTGAGAGGGTGCATCACAACCTTTCCCACAAATCCCACATCACCCTCATGCCCATGCACATCCTCAACCATAAGAAACAAACCAGGATAGGCATTACCTTGTGCACCTTCACCTTGTGCACCTGAGCCTTGCACAGCGCCACCTTGTGCGCGTTCACCACTGGGTGGCTTCATGCCTGGAGGTGCCCATCCCTCCGGCCTGCTGAAGCACTTGAACCAAGGATGCCCTATCTTCTTGCAGTACCAGCAGGTGCCCTCCATTCTGGTACTCCCCCTGCCACTAGAGCTCCCATGCCCCTCATTATAGTCACCTCGGCCTCTACCTCTGCCAAAGCTCCTCCCACGGCCTCGGCCTCTCCAACCCCCTCTTCCTCTGCCGCGCCCTGCAGCTCCATACCCCTCAGCAGTCTTAGTGGCAGCACCGCCTCCCACATGGCGTCTGCGGAAGTCCTCCTGCAGAATCTGCTGCCTTAGCCACTCAGGTGTCCATTGATCTTGTTGAGAGTTGAGGGTGGGGATGAGGTTGTCCCAAGAGTTGTCCAACACCGAGATGATCTTGGTGCACTGCTGCAGCTGAGATACACTGCTGCCCGCTGCTGCCATCCTTGCATAGGTGTCCTTGATCTTGTCAAGGACCGGCTTCACATCGTCCCCTGGTCGCATGGAGATGGCAGCAAGTTCCTTCTCGAGCACGATCACCATCAGGAGAGTGTTGGGCTGAACCACATCACGTAGTAGTTTCCACGCCCTTGGACCCGAATCATCCGCTTCCACAAGATCCTTGATGTGCTCGAACATCTCCTTGTTGACCGATTGAAGAATGAGGTCGAAAAGCACCGCGCTTTTCTCAATCCACCGTTCACGTGCTTCGCCTTCTTCCGGCATCTTCTCTTCCCCAACAGCAATCTTCAGGAGCTTGTAGCGTTTGAAGGCACTCCTCATCCGTCCGCTCCATTCCTCATAGTTGGAGCCATCCAAAGCTTCAACTTTTGATGGCGGCGGCTCACTTGTCTTCTCAGCTACAGCTCCTCTTCCATTAGCATCTCCTCCTCTCTCATTCATCTTCTCCTTGAGAAATGACGAATTTCAGCTCCCCTTTGCTGTCCACACTCAGCTCCCTCGATATTTTCACAAGTGTCGGCGTCCACGAAATTTCGGCAGAGTTTCCCCTTAGCGGAAGACACATCCAACCTTTAGAACACCACTTAGGCACACCCACAGGCCATGGTGGGTCTAGAAGGGTCTTCACACTTCTGTAGACTCCTCTCAATGTCCTTAATATCGCTCTGATACCACTTGTTAGGATTAAGGACAGAGTCTAGGTGAACTTAGGAGCTAGAATTACTCAAAATATAAATCCGAAATTCTGGACAGAAAAGTCGTCTTCACAAGAAACGACGTCGACAAAACACTAGCCGTTGGAATGTCGCGAAACTTGGATATGTTGTAGCTCTTGATCTCAGCTACCGTTCCCAATTTGAATCACGTTGATTGATGAAGTATTCGCGACGCTATGGCTTTCGACGCACTAGGGGGTAAGCTGTAGGAGGAGAACTTAACTCAATCTCAAGAGTTCAATCAAAGTTCAAGAATCTCACAAGGAATTAGAAGGAGCAAGAGAAAGGTTGGGATAGAAAGAGAGGGACGAGAGGGAAGGTCCCAAGAGAGTCCCCAACCAAGGAAACCCCATAAGCACAAAGATTCCCTCCCTATAGGAACCTCAACTTTGACCTTTGTCCCTTCCCAACCAATCCATCCAAGTTGGCCACCCTTGCCAACCTAGCTTGGTTGTTCCCAACCAATTTGCAGCTGTTACAGTAGAGTGACAAGTTTCCCCAACCCCAAAGGTCCCAACTCCATATAAAGTCACCCCACAACTTCACTTTGTAACCGCCGCAATTGTAACGCAAGCTCATGAACTTTGAATCTTCATAGCTTTCGCGTTCTTGCTCCGATTGAAGCGATTCTTGTTGCGTCGGAAAGATCTTCTCAAGATCTATCATCACAAATACCTGCTCAGACAGAATAACACAAAACACATTCCCAAACTCCAGAACACACCACACACAAATGCTTGCACATTCAAACCACACATGCAAGTTGAAAAAACATGGGATGGGAGGCAGACAGAATGTGATAGCATATGATGACATCACACAACATAAACTGCCACCAACATCCAGTCTAAACTCCCAGCACGACTCGGTCTCATCTACTACAACCACCCGGCCTAAATTCCCACCACCACCTGGTCTAAAATCCCACCACCACCCGGTTTGAACTCCCACCACCACCCGGCCTAAACTCCCACCAGCACCCGGTCTAAACTCCCACCACCACCCGGTCTAAACTCCCACCACCACCCAGTCTAAACGCTCACCAGCACCCGATCCAAATTCCCAACATCATCCGGTCTCAACACCCACCACCAACCCGGTCTTATCTCCCACAACCACCAGGTCTAAACTCCCACCACCCCCTCGTCTAAACTCCCCCACAACCAGGTCTAAGCTCCATCAACCACTCGGTCTAAACTCCCTCCACCAACCGGTCAAAACTCCCACTACCACCCAGTCTAAACTCGCACCACCACCCGGTCTGAGTTCCCACCACCAAAAGGTCTAAACTCCCACCACCACCCGGTCTAAACTCCCACCACCAACCGGTCTAAACTTCCACCACCACCCGGTCTAAACCCCCACCACCAACCAGTCTAAATGACCACCACCACGCGGTCTAAACTCCCACCACCACCCGGTCCAAACTCCCACCAGCAACCGATCCAAGCTCCCACCATCATCCGGTCTAAGCTCCCAGCACCACCCGGTCTAAGCTCCCTCCACCACCCGGTCTAAGCTCCCACCACCACCCGGTCTAAACTCCCTCACCACCCAATCTAAAATCCAACCACCACCCAGTCTAAACTCCCTCCACCAACTGGTCTAAAATCCCACCACCACCCGGTCTAAACTCCCACCAGCACCCGATCCAAACTCCCACCATCATCCGGTCTAAACTCCCACAACCAACCGGTCTAAACTCCCACCACCAACCGGTCTAAACTCCCACCACAACCCGGTCTGAGTTCCAACCACCAAAAGGTCTAAACTCCCACCACCACCCGGTCTAAACTCCCACCACCAACCGGTCTAAACTCCCACCACCACCCGGTCTAAACTCCCACCACCAACCGCTCTAAACTTCCACCACCACCCGCTCTAAACCCCCACCACCAACCAGTCTAAATGACCACCACCACGCGGTCTAAACTCCCACCACCACCCCGTCCAAACTCCCACCAGCACCCGATCCCAGCTCCCACCATCATCCCGTCTAAGCTCCCAGCACCACCCGGTCTAAGCTCCCTCCACCACCCGGTCTAAGCTCCCACCACCACCCGATCTAAACTCCCTCACCACCCAATCTAAAATCCAACCACCACCCGGTCTAAACTCCCTCCACCAACTGGTCTAAACTCCCACCACCACCCGGTCTAAACTCCCACCAGCACCCGATCCAAACTCCCACCATCATCCGGTCTAAACTCCCACCACCAACCGGTATAAACTCCCACCACCATTCGGTCTAAACTCCCACCACCACCCGGTCTAAACTCCCTCACCACCCGGTCTAAACTCCAACCACCACCCGGTCTAAACTCCCTCCACCAATTGGTCTAAACTCCCACCACCACCCAGTCTAAACTACCACCACCACCCGGTCTAAACTCCCACCAGCACCCAATCAAAAAACCCACCATCATCCGGTCTTAACTCCCACCACCACCAATCGTTCTAAACTCCCAACACCATTCGGTCTAAACTCTCATCACCAACAGGTCTAAACTCCCACCACCACCCGGTCTAAACTCCCACCACCATCCGGTCTAGACTCCCACCACTATCCAGTCTAAACTCCCACCACCACCCGGTCTAAACTTGCACCACCATCCGGTCTAAACTCCCATCACCACCAAGTCTCAACTCCCACCACCAATCAGTCTAAATTCACACAACCAGCCTGTCTAAACTACCACGAACACATGGTTTAAACTCCCACCACCACACAATCTAAACTCCCACCAACACCCGGTCTAAACTCCCACAACCAACGGGAAAGAACTACCACGACCACCCTGTCTAAACTCCTAGCACGACTCAGTCTCAACTCCTTCTACACCTTGGCCAAATTCCCACCACCACCTGGTCTAAAATCCCACCACCACACGGTCTATACTCCCACCACCACCCATCTATACTCCCACCACCATCCGGTCTAAACTCCCACCATCGGTGCGCATTTCGACCGGTGCACTTTTCGACCGGTGCGCTTTTCGACCGGCGCGCTTTTCGACCGGTGCCCTTTTCGACCGGTGCCCTTTTCGACCGGTGCGCTTTTCGACCGGTGCCCTTTTCGACCGGTGCCCTTTTCGACCGGTGCGCTTTTCGACCGGTGCCCTTTTCGACCAGTGCAATTTCCAACCAGTGCTCTTTTTCGACCGGTGCGCTTTTCGACCGGTGCGCTTTTCGACCAGTGCGCTTCATAACCGGTGCGCTTTTCGACCGTTGCACTTTTCGACCGGTGCGCTTTTCGACCGGTGCGCGTTTCGACCGGTGCGCTTTTTGACCGTGCCCTTTTCGACCGGTGCGCTTTTCGACCGGAGCGCTTTTCGACCGGTGCCCATTTCGACCGGTGCGCTTTTCGACCGGTGCGCTTTTCGACAGGTGCGCTTTTTCGACCGGTGCGCTTTTCGACCGGTGCCCTTTTTGACCGGTGCCCTTTTCGACCAGGAAGGGGGGCTTTAGCAAGGTTGGGTTGATTAAGCAAGGTAGGGGTGATTGAGCAAGGCAGGGGTGATTAACCAAGGAAGGGGGAATTCTGCAAGGTAGGGTTGATCAGTGGGAATTTAGCAAGGTAGGGATGATTAATAAAGATAGGGATGACTCAGAAAGGGAGTGGGTATTCAGCAAGATTGGGAGAATTCAGCAAGGAAGAAGGGATTCAGCAAGGTAGGGGCGATTCAACAAGGAAGGGGGGATTCATCAAGGTAGGGGTGATTAAGCAAGGTAGGGGTGATTAGGTAAGGTAGGTGGAATTCAGCAAGGTAGTAGGAATTCAGCAGGGTAGGGTTGATTAAGCAAGGTGGGGCAATTCATCAAGGAAAGGGGGGTTCCAGCAAGGTAGGCGGGATTCAGCAAGGTAGGCGGGATTCAGCAAGGTAGGGGTGATTAAGCAAGGTAAGAGTGTGCGAACAAGGTTGTGGAAATTCAGCAAGGCAAGGGTGATTAAGCAAGGTAGGTGTGATTAAGCAAGCTAGGGGTGATTCAGCAACATAGGGTGACTTCAGCAAGATAGGAGGAATTCAACAATTTAAGGGTGATTAGGCAAGGAAGGGGTGATTACTAAGGGTAGGGGTGGTTATGCAAGGCAGAGGTGATTCAGCAAAATAGAGGTGATTCAAGAAGGTAGGGGTGCTGAAGCAAGGTAGAGGTGATTAAACAATGTAGTGAGCACTCAGCAAGGTAGGGGTGATTAAACAAGGTAGGAGTGTTTTAACAAGGTAGGGGGAATTCAGCAAGGAAGTATATATTCAGCATGGTAGGGGTGATTAAGCAAGGAAGGGGCGGCTCAGCAAGTAAGGCGAAATTCAGCAAGGTAGGGGGGATCAAGCAATGTATCAGTGATTCAGCAAGGTAGGGGTGATTGATCAAGGTAGGGGTGATTAAGCAAGGAAGAGGGAATTCAGCAAGGTTGGGTTGATTCGACAAGGAAGGGGGGATTAAAAAAGGTAGGGTTTATTATGCGAGGAAGGGGTGATATGTAAGGGAAGCGGTGATTGTGCAAGGTACGTGTGATTAAGCAAGGAAGGGGGAATTGACCAAGGTAGTGGTGATTAAGCATGGTAGGGGTGATTCAGCAGGATATAGGGAAATCTCTCATTTTCAGGTAATTAATCAATGTAGGGATGATTAGTCAAGGTAGGGGTCATCAGGCAAGGTAGGAGTGATTGAACAAGGTAGGGGGAATTCAGCAAGGAAGTCGAAAAAAGCAAGGTAGGGGTGAGTAAGCAAGGTAGGATTGATTAAGAAGCATAGAGGGAATTCAGCAAGGCAGGGATGACTTAAAAAGGTAGGGGTGATTTAGAATGGGAGAGGGGATTCAGCAAGATAAAGAGAACTCAGCAAGATAGGGGAGATTCAACGAGATAGGGGGAATCGAGCAATTTAGGGATGATCAAGCAAGGTAGGGATGATTCAGCAAGGAAGGGGGGGTTCAACAAGGTAGGCGGGATTGAGCAATTTAGGAGGGATTCAGCAATGTAGCCGTGACTAAGCAAGTGATTAATCTTGGTAGGGGTGATTAAGCAAGGAAGAGGGAATTCAGCAAGGGGGTGGGAATTCAGCACGGTAGTGGTGATTAATCAAGGTGGGGGGGATTCAGCAAGGTAGGGGGGATTCAGCAAGGTAGGATTGATTCAACAAGGAAGGGGGGATTCAGCAAGGTAGGGTTGATTAAGCAAGGAGGGGGGGATTTTGCAAGGCAGGGGTTCTTAAGCACGGTAGGGGGGATTCAGCAATATTGGGAGAATTTAGCAAGGTAGAGGGGATTCAGCAAGATAGGGGGAATTCAGCAAGGCAGGGATGATTAAGCAACTTAGAGGTGATAAATCAAGGTAGGGGTGATTAAACAAGGTAGGAGTGTTAAAACAAGGTAAAGGGAATTCAGCAAGGTAGTAGGAATTCAGCAAGGTAGGGGTGATTAAGCAAGGTAGGTGTGATTAAGCAAGCTAGGGGCGATTCAGCAACGTAGGGTGACTTCAGCAAGATAGGGGGAACTCAACCATTTTGGGGTGATTTGGCAACGAAGGGGTGATTAACAAGGGTAGGGGTGATTAAGCAAGGCAGTGGTGATTCAGCAAAGTAGAGGTGATTCAACAAGGTAGGGGTGCTTAAGCAAGGTAGAGGTGATTAAACAATGTAGTGAGTACTCTGCAAGGTAGGGGTGATTAAACAAGGTAGGGGGAAAATCAGCAAGATAGGGAGAATTCAGCAAGGTAGAGGGGATTCGGCAAGATATGGGGAAGTAAGCAATTTAGGGGATATCAAGTAAGTTAGGGGTGATTCAGCAAGGAAGGGGGGATTCAGCAATGTAGGGGTTACTAACCAATATCAGGGGAATTGAGCAAGGTAGGGGTGATAGAGCAAGGTAGTGGGGACTCAGCAAGATAGGAGAATTCAGCAAGCTAGGGAGGATTCAGCAAGATAGGGTGAATTCAACGAGGTAAGGATGATTAAGCCATGTAGGGGTGATAAGTCAAGGCTGGGGTGATTAATCAAGGTAGGAGTGTTTTAACAAGGTAAGGGGAATTCAGCAAGGAAGTATAAATTCAGCATGGTAGGGGTGATTAAGCAAGGAAGGGGGGGCTCAGCAAGGTAGGCGAGAATTCGCAAGGTAGGGGGATAAAGCAATGTATCAGTGATTCAGCAAGGAAGGGGTGATTGATCAAGGTAGGGGTGATTAAGCAAGGAAGCGGGAATTCAGCAAAGTAGGGATGATTATGCAAGGAAGGGGGGATTCAGCAAGTTAGCGAGAATTCAACAAGGTAGGGGGGATTCAGCAAGATAGGGGGAATTAAACAAGGTAGGGATGATTAAGCATCGTAGGGATGATTAATCAAGGTACGGGTGACAAAACAAGGTAGAGGGAATTCAGCTAAAGGTAGGGAGTTTAGCAAAAGGGTGGGAATTCAGCAAGATAGGGAGTAGGTAGGAGTGATTGTGCAAGGAAGGTGGGATTCAGCAAGGTAGTGGGAATTCAGCAAGGGAGGGGGGACTAAGCGAGGTATGGATGATGAAGAAAGGTAGGGGTGATGAAGCAAGGCAGGGGTGATTAAGCAAGGCATGGGTGATTAAACAAGGAAGGGGAGATTAAGCAAGGTAGGGGTGAGTAAGCAAGGAAGGGGTGATTACGAAAGAAAGGGATGACTCAGAAAGTTAGGAGAGGGAATTCAGCAAGGCAGGGATGACTTAAAAAGGCACGGGTGATTTAGAATGGGAGGGGGGATTCAGCAAGATAAAGAGAACTCAGCAAGATAGGGGAGATTCAACGAGAAAGGGGTAATAGAGCAATTTAGGGGTGATTAAGCAAGGTGGGGATGATTCAGCAAGGAAGGGGGGGTTCAACAAGGTAGGCGGGATTCAGCAAGTTAGGAGGGATTCAGCAATGTAACCGTGACTCAGCAAGTAATTAATCAAGGTAGGGTTGATTAAGCAAGGAAGAGGGAATTCAGCAAAGGGGTGGGAATTCAACAAGGTAGTGGTGATTAATCAAGGTCGGGGGGATTCAGAAAGGTAGGGGGGATTCAGCAAGGTAGGGTTGATTCAACAAGGAAGGGGGGCTTTAGCAAGGTTGGGTTGATTAAGCAAGGTAGGGGTGATTGAGCAAGGTAGGGGTGATTAACCAAGGAAGGGGGAATTCTGCAAAGTAGGGTTGATCAGTGGGAATTTAGCAAGGTAGGGATGATTAATAAAGATAGGGGTGACTCAGAAAGGGAGTGGGTATTCAGCAAGATTGGGAGAACTCAGCAAGGAAGAGGGGATTCAGCAAGGTAGGGGTGATTCAACAAGGAAAGGGGGATTCAGCAAGGTAGGGGTGATTAAGCAAAGTAGGGGTGTTTAGGTAAGGTAGGGAGAATTCAGCAAGGTAGTGGGAGTTCAGCAGGGTAGGGTTGATTAAGCAAGGTGGGGCGATTCAGCAAGGAAAGGGGGGTTCCAGCAAGGTAGACGGGATTCAGCAAGGTAGGGGTGATAAATCAAGGTAGGGGTGATCAAGATAAGGATGGTTCAGCAAGATAGGGAGAATTCAACAAGGAAGAGGGGATTCATCAAGGTAGGGATAATTCGACAAGGAAGGGGGGATTCAGCAATGTAGGGGTGATTAAGCAACGTAGGGGTGATTAGTCAAGACGGGGGTGATAAAGCAAGGAAGGAGTGATTGAACAAGGTAAGGGGAATTCAGCAAGGTAGTGGGAATTTAGCAAGATAGAGGGAATTCAGCAAGGAAGGGGGGATTTAGCAAGGTAGGGGTTCTTAAGCACGGTAGGGAGGATTCAGAAATATTGGGAGAATTTAGCAAGGTAGGGGGGATTCAGCAAGATAGGGGGAATTCAGCAAGTCAGGGATAATTAAGCAACTTAGAGGTGATAAATCAAGGTAAGGGTGATTAAGCAAGATAGGAGTCTTTAAACAAGTTAAAGGGAATTCAGCAAGGTTGTGGAAATTCAGCAAGGTAGGGGTGATTAGGGAAGGTAAAGGGGATTCAGCAAGTTAGTGAGAATTTAACACGGTAGGGGGGATTCAGCAAGATAGGGGGAATTATACAAGGTAGGGATGATTAAGCATCGTAGGGATGATTAATCAAGGGAGGGGTTACTAGGCAAGGTAGAGGGAATCCAGCTGAAGGTAGGGAGTCAGCAAAAGGGTGGGAATTCAGCAAGATAGGGAGTAAGTAGGGGTGATTGTGCAAGGAAGGTGGGATTCAGCAAGGTAGGGGGAATTCAGCAAGGGAGGGGGGATTATCAAGGTATGGGTGATGAAGCAAGGTAGGGGTGATTTAGCAAGGCAGGGGTGATTAAGCAGGGCACGGATGATTAAACAAGGTAGGGGTGATTAAGCAAGGTAGGGTTGATCAGTGAGAATTTAGCAACGTAGGGATGATTAATGAAGGTAGGGGTGACTCCGAAAGGGAGTGGGGTTTCAGCAAGATTGGGAGAATTCAGCAAGGAAGAGGGGATTCAGAAAGATTGTGAGAATTCAGCAAGGTAGGGGTGATTCGACAAGGAAGGGGAGATTCAGCAAGGTAGGGGTGATTAAGCAAGGTAGGGGTGATTAGGTAAGGTAGGGGGAATTCAGCAAGGTAGCAGGAATTCAGCAAGGTAGGGTTGATTAAGCAAGGTGGGGCAATTCATCAAGGAAAGGGGGGTTCCAGCAAGGTAGGCGGGATTCAGCAAGGTAGGGGTGATAAATCAAGGTAGGGGTGATTAAGAAAGGCAGAGGCAATTCAGCAAGATGGTGGAAATTCAGCAAGGGTTTATGAGTGATAAAGCAAGGTAGGGGTGATCAAGAAAGGTAGGGGTGATTCAGCAAGATAGAGAGAATTCAACAAGGAAGAGGGGATTCATCAAGGTAGGGGTGATTCGACAAGGAAGGGGGGATTCAGCAATGTAGGGGTGATTGAAGCAATGTAGGGTGATTAATCAAGACGGGAATGAAAAAGCAAGGAAGGAGTGATTGAACAAGGTAAGGGGAATTCAGCAAGGTAGTGGGAACTTAGCAAGATAGAGGGAATTCAGCAAGGAAGGGGGAATTTAGCAAGGTAGGGGTTCTCACGCACGGTAGGGGGCATTCAGTAATATTGGGAGAATTTAGCAAGATAGGGATTCGGCAAGATAACGGAAAGTCAGCAAGGCAGGGATGATTAAGCAACTTTGAGGTGATGGATCAAGGTAGGGGTGATTAAGTAAGGTATGAGTGTGCGATCAAGGTTGTGGGAATTCAGCAAGGCAAGGGTGATTAAGCAAGGTAGGTGTGATTAAACAAGCTAGGGGTGATTCAGCAACATAGGGTGACTTCAGCAAGATAGGAGGAATTCAACAATTTAAGGGTGATTAGGCAAGGAAGGTGTGATTACTAAGGGTAGGGGTGATTACGCAAGGCAGAGGTGATTGAGCAAAATAGAGGTGATTCAAGAAGGTAGGGGTTCTGAAGCAAGGTAGAGGTGATTAAACAATGTAGTGAGCACTCTGCAAGGTAGGGGTGATTAAACAAGGTAGGAGTGTTTTAACAAGGTAGGGGGAATTCAGCAAGGAAGTATATATTCAGCATGGTAGGGGTGATTAAGCAAGGATGGGGGGGCTCAGCAAGTAAGGTGAAATTCAGCAATGAAGGGGGGATCAAGCAATGTATCAGTGATTCAGCAAGGTAGGGGTGATTGATCAAGGTAGGGGTGATTAAGCAAGGAAGAGGGAATTCAGCAAGGTAGGGGGATTTCAGCGAGGGAGGGGGGATTAATCAAGGTATGGGTGATGAAGCAAGGTAGGGGTGATTAAGCAAGGCAGGGTTGATTAAGCAAGGCAAGGGTGGTTAAGCAAGGTAGGGGTGATTAAGCATGGTAGAGGTGATTAAGCAAGGAAGGGGTGATTATGAAAGAAAGGGATGACTCAGCAAGATAGGGAGAATTCAGCAAGGTAGGGTGATTAAGCAAGCTAGGGGGCATTCAGCAAGGTTGGGTTGATTCAACAAGGAAGGGGGGATTAAAAAAGGTAGGGTTTATTAAGCAAGGAAGGGGTGATATGTAAGGGAAGGGGTGATTGTGCAAGGTGGGTGTGATTAAGCAAGGAAGGGGGAATTCAGCAAGATAGGGGTGATTCAGCAAGACATAGGGAATTCTCTAATTTTCAGGTAATTACCCAATGTAGGGGTGATTAGTCGAGGTAGGGGTCATCAGGCAAGGTTGGATTGATTGAACAAGGTAGGGGGAATTCAGGAAGGTAGTTGGAAAAATCAAGGTAGGGGTGATTAAGCAAGGTAGGATTGATAAAGCAGCATAGAGGGAATTCAACAAGGCAGGGATGATTTTAAAAGGTAGGGGTGATTTAGAATGGGAGGGGGGTTCAGCAAGATAAAAAGAACTCAGCAAGATAGGGGAGATTCAACGAGATAGGGGAATAGAGCGATTTAGGAATGATTAAGCAAGGTAGGGATGATCCAGCAAGGAAGGGGGGGTTCAACAAGGTAGGCAAGATTGAGCAAGTTAGGATGGATTCAGCAATGTAGCCATGACTTAGCAAGTGATTAATCTTGGTAGGGGTGATAAAGCAAGGAAGAAGGAATTCAGCAAGGGGGTGGGAATTCAGCAAGGTAGTGGTGATTAATCAAGGTGGGGGGGATTCAGCAAGGTAGTGGTGATTAATCAAGGTGGGGGGGATTCAGCAAGGTATGGGGGATTCAGCAAGGTAGGATTGATTCAACAAGGAAGGGGGGATTCAGCAAGGTAGGGTTGATTAAGCAAGGAAGGGGTGATTAATAAAGGTAGGGACGATTGAGCAAGGTAGGGGTGATTAACCAAGGAAGGGGGAATTCCGCAAGGGAGGGTTGATCAGTGGAAATTTAGCAAGGTAGGGATGACTTAAAAAGGTAGGGATGATTTAGAATGGGTGGGGGGATTCAGCAAGATAAAGAGAACTCAGCAAGATAGGGGAGATTCAACGAGAAAGGGGTAATAGAGCAATTTAGGGGTGATTAAGCAAGGTGGGGATGATTCAGCAAGGAAGGGGGGGTTCAACAAGGTAGGCGGGATTCAGCAAGTTAGGAGGGATTCAGCAATGTAACCGTGACTCAGCAAGTAATTAATCAAGGTAGGGTTGATTAAGCAAGGAAGAGGGAATTCAGCAAAGGGGTGGGAATTCAACAAGGTAGTGGTGATTAATCAAGGTCGGGGGGATTCAGAAAGGTAGGGGGGATTCAGCAAGGTAGGGTTGATTCAACAAGGAAGGGGGGCTTTAGCAAGGTTGGGTTGATTAAGCAAGGTAGGGGTGATTGAGCAAGGTAGGGGTGATTAACCAAGGAAGGGGGAATTCTGCAAAGTAGGGTTGATCAGTGGGAATTTAGCAAGGTAGGGATGATTAATAAAGATAGGGGTGACTCAGAAAGGGAGTGGGTATTCAGCAAGATTGGGAGAACTCAGCAAGGAAGAGGGGATTCAGCAAGGTAGGGGTGATTCAACAAGGAAAGGGGGATTCAGCAAGGTAGGGGTGATTAAGCAAAGTAGGGGTGTTTAGGTAAGGTAGGGAGAATTCAGCAAGGTAGTGGGAGTTCAGCAGGGTAGGGTTGATTAAGCAAGATGGGGCGATTCAGCAAGGAAAGGGGGGTTCCAGCAAGGTAGACGGGATTCAGCAAGGTAGGGGTGATAAATCAAGGTAGGGGTGATCAAGATAAGGATGGTTCAGCAAGATAGGGAGAATTCAACAAGGAAGAGGGGATTCATCAAGGTAGGGATAATTCGACAAGGAAGGGGGGATTCAGCAATGTAGGGGTGATTAAGCAACGTAGGGGTGATTAGTCAAGACGGGGGTGATAAAGCAAGGAAGGAGTGATTGAACAAGGTAAGGGGAATTCAGCAAGGTAGTGGGAATTTAGCAAGATAGAGGGAATTCAGCAAGGAAGGGGGGATTTAGCAAGGTAGGGGTTCTTAAGCACGGTAGGGAGGATTCAGAAATATTGGGAGAATTTAGCAAGGTAGGGGGATTCAGCAAGATAGGGGGAATTCAGCAAGTCAGGGATAATTAAGCAACTTAGAGGTGATAAATCAAGGTAAGGGTGATTAAGCAAGATAGGAGTCTTTAAACAAGTTAAAGGGAATTCAGCAAGGTTGTGGAAATTCAGCAAGGTAGGGGTGATTAGGGAAGGTAAAGGGGATTCAGCAAGTTAGTGAGAATTTAACACGGTAGGGGGGATTCAGCAAGATAGGGGGAATTATACAAGGTAGGGATGATTAAGCATCGTAGGGATGATTAATCAAGGGAGGGGTTACTAGGCAAGGTAGAGGGAATCCAGCTGAAGGTAGGGAGTCAGCAAAAGGGTGGGAATTCAGCAAGATAGGGAGTAAGTAGGGGTGATTGTGCAAGGAAGGTGGGATTCAGCAAGGTAGGGGGAATTCAGCAAGGGAGGGGGGATTATCAAGGTATGGGTGATGAAGCAAGGTAGGGGTGATTTAGCAAGGCAGGGGTGATTAAGCAGGGCACGGATGATTAAACAAGGTAGGGGTGATTAAGCAAGGTAGGGTTGATCAGTGAGAATTTAGCAACGTAGGGATGATTAATGAAGGTAGGGGTGACTCCGAAAGGGAGTGGGGTTTCAGCAAGATTGGGAGAATTCAGCAAGGAAGAGGGGATTCAGAAAGATTGTGAGAATTCAGCAAGGTAGGGGTGATTCGACAAGGAAGGGGAGATTCAGCAAGGTAGGGGTGATTAAGCAAGGTAGGGGTGATTAGGTAAGGTAGGGGGAATTCAGCAAGGTAGCAGGAATTCAGCAAGGTAGGGTTGATTAAGCAAGGTGGGGCAATTCATCAAGGAAAGGGGGGTTCCAGCAAGGTAGGCGGGATTCAGCAAGGTAGGGGTGATAAATCAAGGTAGGGGTGATTAAGAAAGGCAGAGGCAATTCAGCAAGATGGTGGAAATTCAGCAAGGGTTTATGAGTGATAAAGCAAGGTAGGGGTGATCAAGAAAGGTAGGGGTGATTCAGCAAGATAGAGAGAATTCAACAAGGAAGAGGGGATTCATCAAGGTAGGGGTGATTCGACAAGGAAGGGGGGATTCAGCAATGTAGGGGTGATTGAAGCAATGTAGGGGTGATTAATCAAGACGGGAATGAAAAAGCAAGGAAGGAGTGATTGAACAAGGTAAGGGGAATTCAGCAAGGTAGTGGGAACTTAGCAAGATAGAGGGAATTCAGCAAGGAAGGGGGAATTTAGCAAGGTAGGGGTTCTCACGCACGGTAGGGGGCATTCAGTAATATTGGGAGAATTTAGCAAGATAGGGATTCGGCAAGATAACGGAAAGTCAGCAAGGCAGGGATGATTAAGCAACTTTGAGGTGATGGATCAAGGTAGGGGTGATTAAGTAAGGTATGAGTGTGCGATCAAGGTTGTGGGAATTCAGCAAGGCAAGGGTGATTAAGCAAGGTAGGTGTGATTAAACAAGCTAGGGGTGATTCAGCAACATAGGGTGACTTCAGCAAGATAGGAGGAATTCAACAATTTAAGGGTGATTAGGCAAGGAAGGTGTGATTACTAAGGGTAGGGGTGATTGCGCAAGGCAGAGGTGATTGAGCAAAATAGAGGTGATTCAAGAAGGTAGGGGTTCTGAAGCAAGGTAGAGGTGATTAAACAATGTAGTGAGCACTCTGCAAGGTAGGGGTGATTAAACAAGGTAGGAGTGTTTTAACAAGGTAGGGGGAATTCAGCAAGGAAGTATATATTCAGCATGGTAGGGGTGATTAAGCAAGGATGGGGGGGCTCAGCAAGTAAGGTGAAATTCAGCAATGAAGGGGGATCAAGCAATGTATCAGTGATTCAGCAAGGTAGGGGTGATTGATCAAGGTAGGGGTGATTAAGCAAGGAAGAGGGAATTCAGCAAGGTAGGGGGATTTCAGCGAGGGAAGGGGGATTAATCAAGGTATGGGTGATGAAGCAAGGTAGGGGTGATTAAGCAAGGCAGGGTTGATTAAGCAAGGCAAGGGTGGTTAAGCAAGGTAGGGGTGATTAAGCATGGTAGAGGTGATTAAGCAAGGAAGGGGTGATTATGAAAGAAAGGGATGACTCAGCAAGATAGGGAGAATTCAGCAAGGTAGGGGTGATTAAGCAAGCTAGGGGGCATTCAGCAAGGTTGGGTTGATTCAACAAGGAAGGGGGGATTAAAAAAGGTAGGGTTTATTAAGCAAGGAAGGGGTGATATGTAAGGGAAGGGGTGATTGTGCAAGGTGGGTGTGATTAAGCAAGGAAGGGGGAATTCAGCAAGATAGGGGTGATCCAGCAAGACATAGGGAATTCTCTAATTTTCAGGTAATTACCCAATGTAGGGGTGATTAGTCGAGGTAGGGGTCATCAGGCAAGGTTGGATTGATTGAACAAGGTAGGGGAATTCAGGAAGGTAGTCGGAAAAATCAAGGTAGGGGTGATTAAGCAAGGTAGGATTGATAAAGCAGCATAGAGGGAATTCAACAAGGCAGGGATGATTTTAAAAGGTAGGGGTGATTTAGAATGGGAGGGGGGTTCAGCAAGATAAAAAGAACTCAGCAAGATAGGGGAGATTCAACGAGATAGGGGGAATAGAGCGATTTAGGAATGATTAAGCAAGGTAGGGATGATCCAGCAAGGAAGGGGGGGTTCAACAAGGTAGGCAAGATTGAGCAAGTTAGGATGGATTCAGCAATGTAGCCATGACTTAGCAAGTGATTAATCTTGGTAGGGGTGATAAAGCAAGGAAGAAGGAATTCAGCAAGGGGGTGGGAATTCAGCAAGGTAGTGGTGATTAATCAAGGTGGGGGGGATTCAGCAAGGTAGTGGTGATTAATCAAGGTGGGGGGGATTCAGCAAGGTATGGGGGATTCAGCAAGGTAGGATTGATTCAACAAGGAAGGGGGGATTCAGCAAGGTAGGGTTGATTAAGCAAGGAAGGGGTGATTAATAAAGGTAGGGACGATTGAGCAAGGTAGGGGTGATTAACCAAGGAAGGGGGAATTCCGCAAGGGAGGGTTGATCAGTGGAAATTTAGCAAGGTAGGGATGACTTAAAAAGGTAGGGATGATTTAGAATGGGTGGGGGGATTCAGCAAGATAAAGAGAACTCAGCAAGATAGGGGAGATTCAACGAGAAAGGGGTAATAGAGCAATTTAGGGGTGATTAAGCAAGGTGGGGATGATTCAGCAAGGAAGGGGGGGTTCAACAAGGTAGGCGGGATTCAGCAAGTTAGGAGGGATTCAGCAATGTAGCCGTGACTCAGCAAGTGATTAATCAAGGTAGGGTTGATTATGCAAGGAAGAGGGAATTCAGCAAGGGGGTGGGAATTCAACAAGGTAGTGGTGATTAATAAAGGTCGGGGGGGTTAAGCAAGGTAGGGGGGATTCAGCAAGGTAGGGTTGATTCAACAAGGAAGTGGGTCTTCAGCAAGGTTGGGTTGATTAAGCAAGGTAGGGGTGATTGAGCAAGGTAGGGGTGATTACCCAACGAAGGGGGAATTCTGGAAAGTAGGGTTGATCAGTGAGAATTTAGCAAGGTAGGGATGATTAATAAAGATAGGGGTGACTCAGAAAGGGAGTGGGTATTCAACAACATTGGGAGAATTCAGCAAGGAAGAGGGGATTCAGCAAGGTAGGGTGATTCAACAAGGAAAGGGGGATTCAGCGAGGTAGGGGTGATTTGGTAAGGTAGGGGGAATTCAGCAAGGTAGTGGGAGTTCAGCAGGGTAGGGTTGATTAAGCAAGGTGGGGCGATTCAGCAAGGAAAGAGGCGTTCCAGCAAGGTAGACGGGATTCAGCAAGGTAGGGGTGATTTGGTAAGGTAGGGGGAATTCAGCAAGGTAGTGGGAGTTCAGCAGGGTAGGGTTGATTAAGCAAGGTGGGGCGATTCAGCAAGGAAAGAGGGGTTCCAGCAAGGTAGACGGGATTCAGCAAGGTAGGGGTGATTAAGCAAGGTAGAGGCAATTCAGCAAGGTGGTGAAAATTCAGCAAGGGTTTATGAGTGATAAAGGAAGGTAGGGGTGATCAAGAATGGTAGGGATGGTTCAGCAAGATAGGGAGAATTCAACAAGGAAGAGGGATTCATTAAGGTAGTGGGAATTCAACGAGGAGTGATTGAACAAGGTAAGGGGAATTCAGCAAGGTAGTGGGAATTTAGCAAGATAGAGGGAATTCAGCAAGGAAGGGGGGATTTAGCAAGGTAGGAGTTCTTAAGCACGGTAGGGAGGATTCAGCAATATTGGGAGAATTTCGCAAGGTAGGAGGGAATCAGCAAGACAGGGGGAATTCAACAAGGCAGGGATGATTAAGCAACTTAGAGGTGATAAATCAAGGTGAGGGTGATTAAGCAAGGTTGGAGTGTTTAAACAAGGTAAAGGGAATTCAGCAAGGTAGTGGGAATTCAGCAAGGTAGGGGTGATTAAGCAAGGTAGGTGTGATTAAGCAAGCTAGGGGTGATTCAGCAACGTAGGGTGACTTCAGCAAGATAGGGGGAATTCAACAATTTTGGGGTGATTAGGCAACGAAGGGGTGATTAATAAGGGTAGGGGTGATTAAGCAAGGCGGAGGTGATTCAGCAAAGTAGAGGTGATTCAACAAGGTAGGGGTGCTTAAGCAAGGTAAAGATGATTAAACAATGTAGTGAGTACTCTGCAAGGTAGGGGTGATTAAATAAGGTAGGTAGGAATTAAGCAAGATAGGAAGAATTCAACAAGGTAGTGGGGATTCGGCAAGGTATGGGGAATTAAGCAATTTAGGGGATATCAAGCAATTTAGGGGTGATTCAGCAAGGAAGGGGGATTTCAGCAACGTAGGAGTTATTAACCAAGATCAGGGAAATTCAGCATGGTAGGGGTGATAGAGCAAGGTAGTGGGGACTCAGCAAGATAGGGGGGATTCAGCAAGATAGGGGGAATTCAATGAGGTAGGGATGATTAAGCCATGTAGGGGTGATAAGTCAAGGCTGGGGTGATTAATCAAGGTAGGAGTGTTTTAGCTAGGTAAGGGGAATTCAGCAAGGAACTTTAAATTCAGCACGGTATGGGTGATTAAGCAAGGAAGGGGGGGCTCAGCAAGGTAGGCGAGATTCCGCAAGGTAGGGGTGATTAAGCAAGGAAGCGGGAATTCAGCAAAGTAGGGGTGATTAAGCAAGGAAGGAGGGATTCAGCAAGTTAGGGAGATTTAAAAAAGGTAAGGGGGATTCAGCACCTGTCTAAATTCCCATCACCCAGTCTAAATTCCTACCACCACCCTATCTAACTTCCCACCATCACCTGGTCTAAAGTCCCACCACCACCCGGTTTGAACTCCCACCACCACCTGTCTATTCTCCCACCACCACCAGTCTATACTCCCACCACCACCCACTGTAATCTCCCACCACCACCCACTATAAGCTCCCACCACCACCTGGTCTCACTCGCACAACTAACCGGTCTAAGCTCCCACCACCATCTGGTCTACGCTCCCACACCCATCCAGTCTACGCTCCCACCACCATCCGGCCTAAACTCCCACCACCAACCGGTCTAAACTCCCTCCACCAACCGGTCTAAAATCGCACCACCACCCAGTCTAAACACCCATCACCACCCGGTCTAAACTCCCACCATCACCCAGTCTAAACTACCACCACCACCTGGTCTAAACTTCCACCACCACCCGTTCTATACTCCCACCACGCGGTCTATATTCCCACCACCACCCGGTCTAAACTCCCACCACCACCCAGTTTAAACTCCCACCACAACCCGGTCTAAACTCCCAACACCACCTTGTCTAAGCTCCCACCACCAGTGGGTCCTTTACTCCCAACACCACCTGGTCTTAACTCACTCCACCAACCGGTCTAAACTCCCAAGACTACCTGGTCTGAAATCCCACCACCACCCGGTCTAAACTTGCACTTACACCCAGTCTAAACTCCCTTACCACCCAGTCTAAATTCCCTCCACCATCTGGTCAAAAACTCCCACCACCACCCTGTCTAAACTCCCAGCACGACTCAGTCTCAACTCCTTCCACCACCCGGTCTAAATTCCCACCACCACCTGGTCTAAAATCTTTAATACACCCAGTCTAAACTCCCACCACCACCCGGTCTAAACTCCCTCACCACCTGGTCTAAACTCCACCACCACCCGGTCTTAACTCACTCCACCAACCGGTCCAAACTTCCACCACCACCCAGTCTAAACTCCCACCACCATCCAGTCTAAACTCCCAGCACGACTCAGTCTCATCTCCTACCACCACCCGGTCTAAATTCCCACAACCACACGGTCTAAAGTCCCACCACCACCCCGGTCTAAACTCCCACCAACACCTGTCTATACTCCCACCACCACGCAGTCTAAACTTTCACCCACCATCCGGCCCAAACTCCCATCACCATCCGGTCTACACTCCCACCACCATCCGGTCTATAATCCCACCAACACCCGGTCTAAACTCCCACCACCACCCAGTCTAAACTCCCACCACCACCCGGTCTAAACGCCCACACCAACCGGTCTAAACTCCCACCACCAACCGGTCTAAAATCCCACCATCATCCGGTCTGAACTCCCACCACCAACTGGTCCAAACTCCCACCACCCCCGCGGGCTAAACCTTCTCTGCAACTCTGTCTAAACTCCCTCACCACCCGGTCTACAATCCAACCACCAGCCAGTCTAATCTCCCTCCACCAAACGGTCTAAGCTCCCACCACCACCGAGTCTAAACTCCCACCACCACCCGGTCTAAACTTCCACCACCACCCGGTCTATACTCCCACCACGCGGTCTATATTCCCACCACCACTGGGTCTAAAACTCCCAACACCACCCTGTCTAAACTCCCACCACCAGCGGGTCCTTTACTCCCAACACCACCCGGTCTTTACTCCCACCATCACCCGGTCTAAACCCCAACCACCACCAAGTCTAAACTCTCACCACTGGGTCCGAAATCCCACCACCACCAGGTCTCAACTCCCACCAGTACCTGGTCTATATTCAACCCACCACCAGGTCTACACTCCCACCACCACCCGGTCAAGACTCCCACCACCATCCGGTCTAAACTCCCACCACCACCTGGTCAAAACTCCCACCACCAGCGGGTCTAAACTCCCACCACCACCCGGTCTAAAGTCTCACCACCAACCGGTCTAAACTCAAACCACCTCCTGGTCTAAACTCCCACCACCAACCGGTCTAAACTCCACTACCACCCGGTCTTATCTACCACCACCACCCGGTCTAAACTCCCTCACCACCCGGTCTAAACTCCAACCACCACCCAGTCTAAACTCCCTCCACCAACCGGTCTAAAATTCCACCACCACCCAGCCTAAACTCCCACCACCAACTGGTCAAAATTCCCACCAGCACCCGATCCAAACTCCCACCTTCATCCGGTGTAAAATCCCACCACCAACCAGTCTAAACTCCCACCTCCATGCAGTCTAAACTCCCACCACCAACCGGTCTAAACTCCCACCACCACCCAGTCAAAACTCCCACCACCAACCGGTCTAAACAACCACCCCCACCCGGTCTAAACTCCAACCACCACCTGGTCTAACTCCCACCAGCACCCGATCCAAACTTTCACCATCATCCGGTCTAAACTCCCACCACCAACCGGTCTAAACTCCCACCACCACCCAGTCTAAACTCCCACCACAACCCGGTCCAAACTCTCTCACCACCCGGTCTTAAATCCAACCACCAGCCGGACTAAACTCCCTCCACCAACCAGTCTAAACTCCCACCACCACCCAGTCTAAACTCCCACCACCACCCGGTCTAAACTCCCACAAGCACCCGATCCAAACTCCTATCATCATCCGGTCTAAACTCTTACCACCATCCGGTCTAAAATCCCACCACCACCCCGGTCTAAACTCCCACCACCACCTGGTCTAAACTCCCTCAGCACCCGGTCTAAACTCCAACCACCAACCGATCTAAACTTGCACCACCACCCGGTCCAAACTCCCACCATCACCCGGTCTAAACTCCCACCATCATCTGGTCTAAACTCCCACCACCAACCGGTCTAAATTCCCTCCACCACCCGGTCTAATCTCCCACCACCACCCGGTCTAAACTACCACCACCAACAGGTCTAAACTCCCACCACCACCAGGTCTAAACGCCCACCACCAACTGGTCTAAACTCCCCCCACCTGTCACCAACAGGTCTAAACAACGACCACCACCAGGTCTAAACTCCCACCACCAACCGGTCTAAGTTTCCACCACCACCCAGTCTAAACTCCCACCACCAACTGGTCTAAACTCTCCGGTCCTTCCTCCTCTTGCATATCATTGGGGGGGAGTTTGCATTTAGGGACCTTGATGCACATGGCACTTGTACTCAAGACGCCCCAGACCTTTATGAGTTCGAGGGGGCACTGCACATAGTGTGCAGTCAGACTCGAGCTGGTTCTTGCGGCCCTGAGGTTGGGTACTAGTCAAGCTCTGTTCTGTGTGGATTCATCCGTAGGGCTGTTGAAGAGCTCTCCGACGAGCCTTCAGACGCCCCGAACGCCGAGCGCATAGTTATGCGCAGATTTCTGTTTCTGCTACTCGGATTCGTGCAAATCCGTGAAGCGACATACTAGCCACAGGAGCTATTCAAGAAAGCTCCGGTTTTCGCCGCCCAGCATTGGCTGATGGGTTCCATATCATATAGCGACTCTTTTCGCTAGCGACTCAGGAGTCCAGAGCAGCACTGCAGCTCAGTTCTTTGAGCCTTTCTTTCAACCCCTAAACCTTTCGCACTACGCCGGTCTGGAGGGCTGGCAGAGTTGAGGTAGACCTTAGGTTTTGCATCCGAGCACAGGCCAGCATGCTCTTGAGACCACACATTAACCATGCATGCAAAATCAAGAAGGTTGAGCACGGCACAATAGCAAGATAACCAAGTTGATGTCTCGTAGGAAAATGCTCAAGTACTGGAAAAAGAACACATACAATACCATAACTTTTTGCACACTTAGGTTTTGGATCTGAGCACAAGCCATGGTTATCTTGAGCCCATGCACTAACTGTTTCATGCAAAGGAAGGGCTTAGAAATTGCTTTGTCTCTGAAAAACAAAATGAAAGTTGAGGTTTTGTTGGGCAATGCTCAGTGTTAAGTCATGGACAATAGTTGACATACTATAACTTCCCAACCACTTGGATTTTGGATCTGAGCACAAGCCATGATGCTCTTGAGGCCATACACTAGCTATGTATGCAAAGGGAAAGAGTTTTAGTGAACAAGATCCTAAATGAAAAAATGGGTTGGTGTTTGGTGAGGTACCACTCAAGAACATGGACATGCGAAAACGCTTGAGATACCATAACTTCCCACACACCTGGGTTTTGCATCCGAGCACAGGCCAGCATGCTCTTGAGCCCATACACTAACCATGCATGCAAAAAGCAAGATGTTTGAGCACGCTCAATAGCAAGATACCAAGTGAGGTCTCGTAGGAAAATGCTCAAGTACTAGGAAAAAAGAAACACATACAATACCATAACTTTTTGCACACTTAGGTTTTGGATCTGAGCACAAGCCACGATTATCTTGAGCCCATGCACTAACTGTTCATGCAAAACAAGGGCTCAGAAATGCTTTAAATCTGAAAAACAAAATGAAAAGTTGAGGTTTTGTTGGGCAATGCTCAAGTGTTTAGTCATGGGACAATAGTTGACATACTATAACTTCCTAACCACTTGGATTTTGGATCTGAGCACAAGCCATGATGCTCTTGAGGCCATACACTAGCTATGTATGCAAAGGGAAAGAGTTTTAGTGAACAATATCCTAAATGAAAAAACAGGTTGTTGTTTGGTGGGGTACCACTCAAGAACTTGGACATGCGAAAACGCTTGAGATACCATAACTTCCCACACACCTGGTTTTGCATCCGAGCACAGGCCAGCATGCTCTTGAGCCCATACACTAACCACGCATGCAAAAGTAGGATGTTTGAGCACGCTCAATAGCAAGATAACCAAGTTGAGGTCTCGTAGGAAAAATGCTCAAGTACTGGAAAAAGGAACACATACAATACCATTACTTTTGCACACTTAGGTTTTGGATCTGAGCACAAGCCACGATTATCTTGAGCCCATGCACTAACTGTTCATGCAAAACAAGGGCTTAGAAATGCTTTGTATCTGAAAAACAAAATGAAAGTTGAGGTTTTGTTGGGCAATGCTCAAGTGTTTAAGTCATGGGACAATAGTTGACATACTATAACTTCCCAACCACTTGGACTTTGGATCTGAGCACAAGCCATGATGCTCTTGAGGCCATACACTAGCTATGTATGCAAAGGGAAAAGATTTTAGTGAACAATATCCTAAATGAAAAAACAGGTTGTTGTTTTGGTGGGGTACCACTCAAGAACTTGGACATGCGAAAACGCTTGAGATACCCATAACTTCCACACACCTAGGTTTTGCATCCGAGCACAGGCCAGCATGCTCTTGAGCCCATACACTAACCACGCATGCAAAAAGTAAGATGTTTGAGCACGCTCAATAGCAAGATAACCAAGTTGAGGTCTCGTAGGAAAATGCTCAAGTACTGGAAAAAGGAACACATACAATACCATAACTTTTTGCACACTTAGGTTTTGGATCTGAGCACAAGCCACGATTATCTTGAGCCCATGCACTAACTGTTCATGCAAAACAAGGGCTTAGAAATTGCTTTGTATCTGAAAAACAAAATGAAAGTTGAGGTTTTGTTGGGCAGTGCTCAAGTGTTTAGTCATGGGACAATAGTTGACATACTATAACTTCCCAACCACTTGGATTTTGGATCTGAGCACAAGCCATGATGCTCTTGAGGCCATACAACTAGCTATGTATGCAAAGGAAAGAGTTTAGTGAACAAGATCCTAAATGAAAAAACAGGTTGTTGTTTGGTGGGGTACCACTCAAGAACTTGGACATGCGAAAACGCTGGAGATACCATAACTTCCCACACACCTGGGTTTTGCATCCGAGCACAGGCCAGCATGCTCTTGAGCCCATACACTAACCATGCATGCAAAAGCAAGATGTTTGAGCACGCTCAATAGCAAGATAACCAAGTTGAGGTCTCGTAGGAAAATGCTCAAGTACTGGAAAAAGGAACACATACAATACCATAACTTTTTGCACACTTAGGTTTTGGATCTGAGCACAAGCCACGATTATCTTGAGCCCATGCACTAACTGTTCATGCAAACCAAGGGCTTAGAAAAGCTTTGTATCTGAAAACAAAATGAAAGTTGAGGTTTTGTTGGGCAGTGCTCAAGTGTTTAGTCATGGGACAATAGTTGACATACTATAACTTCCCAACCACTTGGATTTTGGATCTGAGCACAAGCCATGATGCTCTTGAGGCCATACACTAGCTATGTATGCAAAGGGAAAGAGTTTTAGTGAACAAGATCCTAAATGAAAAAACAGGTTGTTGTTTGGTGGGGTACCACTCAAGAACTTGGACATGCGAAAACGCTGGAGATACCATAACTTCCCACACACCTGGTTTTTGCATCCGAGCACAGGCCAGCATGCTCTTGAGCCCATACACTAACCATGCATGCAAAAAGCAAGATGTTTGAGCACGCTCAATAGCAAGATAACCAAGTTGAGGTCTCGTAGGAAAATGCTCAAGTACTGGAAAAAGGAACACATACAATACCATTACTTTTTGCACACTTAGGTTTTGGATCTGAGCACAAGCCACGATTATCTTGAGCCCATGCACTAACTGTTCATGCAAACCAAGGGCTTAGAAAATGCTTTGTATCTGAAAAACAAAATGAAAAGTTGAGGTTTTGTTGGGCAATGCTCAAGTGTTTAGTCATGGGACAATAGTTGACATACTATAACTTCCCAACCACTTGGATTTTGGATCTGAGCACAAGCCATGATGCTCTTGAGGCCATACACTAGCTGATGTATGCAAAGGGAAAGAGTTTTAGTGAACAAGATCCTAAATGAAAAAAACAGGTTGTTGTTTGGTGGGGTACCACTCAAGAACTTGGACAATGCGAAAACGCTTGAGATACCATAACTTCCCACACACCTGGTTTTGCATCCGAGCACAGGCCAGCATGCTCTTGAGCCCATACACTAACCATGCATGCAAAAAGCAAGATGTTTGAGCACGCTCAATAGCAAGATAACCAAGTTGAGTCTCGTAGGAAAATGCTCAAGTACTGGAAAAAGGAACACATACAATACCATAACTTTTTGCACACTTAGGTTTTGGATCTGAGCACAAGCCATGATTATCTTGAGCCCATGCACTAACTGTTCATGCAAACAAGGGCTTAGAAATGCTTTGTATCTGAAAAACAAATGAAAGTTGAGGTTTTGTTGGCAGATGCTCAAGTGTTTAGTCATGGGACAATAGTTGACATACTATAACTTCCCAACCACTTGATTTTGGATCTGAGCACAAGCCATGATGCTCTTGAGGCCATACACTAGCTATGTATGCAAAGGGAAAGAGTTTTAGTGAACAAGATCCTAAATGAAAAAACAGGTTGTTGTTTGGTGGGGTACCACTCAAGAACTTGGACATGCGAAAACGCTTGAGATACCATAACTTCCCACACACCTGGTTTTGCATCCGAGCACAGGCCAGCATGCTCTTGAGCCCATACACTAACCATGCATGCAAAAAGCAAGATGTTTGAGCACGCTCAATAGCAAGATAACCAAGTTGAGGTCTCGTAGGAAAATGCTCAAGTACTGAAAAAGGAACACATACAATACCATAACTTTTGCACACTTAGGTTTTGGATCTGAGCACAAGCCACGATTATCTTGAGCCCATGCACTAAACTGTTCATGCAAAACAAGGGCTTAGAAATTGCTTTGTATCTGAAAAACAAATGAAAAGTTGAGGTTTTGTTGGGCAATGCTCAAGTGTTTAGTCATGGACAATAGTTGACATACTATAACTTCCCAACCACTTGGATTTTGGATCTGAGCACAAGCCATGATGCTCTTGAGGCCATACACTAGCTATGTATGCAAAGGGAAAGAGTTTTAGTGAACAAGATCCTAAATGAAAAAACAGGTTGTTGTTTGGTGGGGTACCACTCAAGAACTTGGACATGCGAAAACGCTCGAGATACCATAACTTTCCCACACACCTGGTTTTTGCATCCGAGCACAGGCCAGCATGCTCTTGAGCCCATACACTAACCATGCATGCAAAAGCAAGATGTTTGAGCACGCTCAATAGCAAGATAACCAGTTGAGGTCTCGTAGGAAAATGCTCAAGTACTGGAAAAAGGAACACATACAATACCATAACTTTTGCACACTTAGGTTTTGGATCTGAGCACAAGCCATGATTATCTTGAGCCCATGCACTAACTGTTCATGCAAAACAAGGGCATAGAACTGCTTGTATCTGAAAAACAAATGAAAAGTTGAGGTTTTGTTGGCAATGCTCAAGTGTTTAGTCATGGGACAATAGTTGACATACTATAACTTCCCAACCACTTGGATTTTGGATCTGAGCACAAGCCATGATGCTCTTGAGGCCATACACTAGCTATGTATGCAAGGGAAAGAGTGTTTAGTGAACAAGATCCTAAATGAAAAAACAGGTTGTTGTTTGGTGGGTACCACTCAAGAACTTGGACATGCGAAAACGCTCGAGATACCCATAACTTCCCACACACCTGGTTTTGCATCCGAGCACAGGCCAGCATGCTCTTGACCCATACCACTAACCATGCATGCAAAAAGCAAGATGGTTGAGCACGCTCAATAGCCAATAACCAAGTTGAGGTCTCGTAGGAAAATGCTCAAGTACTGGAAAAAGGAACACATACATACCATAACTTTTTGCACACTTAGGTTTTGGATCTGAGCACAAGCCATGATTATCTTGAGCCCATGCACTAATGTTCATGCAAAACAAGGGCATAGAACTGCTTTGTATCTGAAAAACAAAATGAAAAGTTGAGGTTTTGTTGGCAATGCTCAAGTGTTAGTCATGGACAATAGTTGACATACTATAACTTCCCAACCACTTGGATTTGGATCTGAGCACAAGCCATGATGCTCTTGAGGCCATACACTAGCTATGTATGCAAAGGGAAATAGTTTTAGTGAACAAGATCCTAATGAAAAAACAGGTTGTTGTTTGGTGGGGTACCACTCAAGAACTTGGACATGCGAAAACGCTCGAGATACCATAACTTCCCACACACCTGGGTTTTTGCATCCGAGCACAGGCCAGCATGCTCTTGAGCCCATACACTAACCATGCATGCAAAAAGCAAGATGGTTGAGCACGCTCAATAGCAAGATTACCAAGTTGAGGTCTCGTAGGAAAATGCTCAAGTACTGGAAAAAAGGAACACATACAATACCATAACTTTTGCACACTTAGGTTTTGGATCTGAGCACAAGCCACGATTATCTTGAGCCCATGCACTAACTGTTCATGCAAAACAAGGGCATGGAACTGCTTTGTATCTGAAAAACAAAATGAAAAGTTGAGGTTTTGTTGGGCAATGCTCAAGTGTTTAGTCATGTGACAATAGTTGACATACTATAACTTCCCAACCACTTGGATTTTGGATCTGAGCACAAGCCATGATGCTCTTGAGGCCATACACTAGCTATGTATGCAAAGGGAAATAGTTTAGTGAACAAGATCCTAAATGAAAAAAACAGGTTGTTGTTTGGTGGGTACCACCTCAAGAACTTGGACATGCGAAAACGCTGAGATACCATAACTTCCCACACACCTGGTTTTGCATCCGAGCACAGGCCAGCATGCTCTTGAGCCATACACTAACCATGCATGCAAAAAGAAGATGTTGAGCACGCTCAATAGCAAGATAACCAAGTTGAGGTCTCGTAGGAAAATGCTCAAGTACTGGAAAAAGGAACACATACAATACCATAACTTTTGCACACTTAGGTTTTGGATCTGAGCACAAGCCACGATTATCTTGAGCCCATGCACTAACTGTTCATGCAAACCAAGGGCTAGAAAATGCTTTGTATCTGAAAAACAAAATGAAAGTTGAGGTTTTGTTGGCAATGCTCAAGTGTTTAGTCATGGGACAATAGTTGACATACTTTAACTTCCCAACCACTTGGATTTGGATCTGAGCACAAGCCATGATGCTCTTGAGGCCATACACTAGCTATGTATGCAAAGGGAAAGAGTTTTAGTGAACAAGATCCTAAATGAAAAAACAGGTTGTTGTTTGGTGGGGTACCACTCAAGAACTTGGACATGCGAAAACGCTTGAGATACCATAACTTCCCACACACCTGGTTTTGCATCCGAGCACAGGCCAGCATGCTCTTGAGCCCATACACTAACCATGCATGCAAAAAGCAAGATGTTTGAGCACGCTCAATAGCAAGATAACCAAGTTGAGGTCTCGTAGGAAAATGCTCAAGTACTGGAAAAAAGGAACACATACATACCATAACTTCTTGCACACTTAGGTTTCGGATCTGAGCACAAGCCACGATTATCTTGAGCCCATGCACTAACTGTTCAGCCAAAACAAGGGCTTAGAAAATGCTTTGTATCTGAAAAACAAAATGAAAGTTGAGGTTTTGTTGGCAATGCTCAAGTGTTAGTCATGGACAATAGTTGACATACTATAACTTCCCAACCACTTGGATTTGGATCTGAGCACAAGCCATGATGCTCTTGAGGCCATACACTAGCTATGTATGCAAAGGGAAATAGTGTTAGTGAACAAGATCCTAAATGAAAAAACAGGTTGTTGTTTGGTGGGTACCACTCAAGAACTTGGACATGCGAAAACCTTGAGATACCATAATTTTCCACACACCTGGTTTTTGCATCCGAGCACAGGCCAGCATGCTCTTGAGCCCATACACTAACCATGCATGCAAAAAGCAAGATGTTTGAGCACGCTCAATAGCAAGATAACCAAGTTGAGGTCTCGTAGGAAAATGCTCAAGTACTGGAAAAAGGAACACATACAATACCATAACTTTTTGCACACTTAGGTTTTGGATCTGAGCACAAGCCACGATTATCTTGAGCCCATGCACTAACTGTTCATGCAAAACAAGGGCTTAGAAATGGCTTTGTATCTGAAAAACAAAATGAAAGTTGAGGTTTTGTTGGGCAATGCTCAAGTGTTTACATGGGACAATAGTTGACATACTAACTTCCCAACCACTTGGATTTTGGATCTGAGCACAAGCCATGATGCTCTTGAGGCCATACACTAGCTATGTATGCAAAGGGAAAGAGTTTTAGTGAAAAGATCCTAAATGAAAAAACAGGTTGTTGTTTGGTGGGGTACCACTCAAGAACTTGGACATGCGAAAACGCTTGAGATACCATAACTTCCCACACACCTGGGTTTTGCATCCGAGCACAGGCCAGCATGCTCTTGAGCCCATACACTAACCATGCATGCAAAAAGCAAGATTTGAGCACGCTCAATAGCAAGATAACCAAGTTGAGGTCTCGTAGGAAAATGCTCAAGTACTGGAAAAAGGATACAATACCATAACTTTTTGCACACTTAGGTTTTGGATCTGAGCACAAGCCACGATTATCTTGAGCCCATGCACTAACTGTTCATGCAAAACAAGGGCTTAGAAAGCTTTGTATCTGAAAAACAAAAAAGTTGAGGTTTTGTTGGGCAATGCTCAAGTGTTTACATGGGACAATAGTTGACATACTCTAACTTCCCAACCACTTGGATTTTGGATCTGAGCACAAGCCATGATGCTCTTGAGGCCATACACTAGCTATGTATGCAAAGGAAAGATTTTAGTGAACAAGATCCTAAATGAAAAAACAGGTTGTTGTTTGGTGGGGTACCACTCAAGAACTTGGACATGCGAAAACGCTTGAGATACCATAACTTCCCACACACCTGGGTTTTGCATCCGAGCACAGCCAGCATGCTCTTGAGCCCATACACTAACCATGCATGCAAAAAGCAAGATGTTTGAGCACGCTCAATAGCAAGATAACCAAGTTGAGGTCTCGTAGGAAAATGCTCAAGTACTGGAAAAAGGAACACATACAATACCATAACTTTTTGCACACTTAGGTTTTGGATCTGAGCACAAGCCACGATTATCTTGAGCCCATGCACTAACTGTTCATGCAAAACAAGGGCTTAAATGCTTTGTATCTGAAAAACAAAAAGTTGAGGTTTTGTTGGGCAATGCTCAAGTGTTTAGACATGGGACAATAGTTGACATACTATAACTTCCCAACCACTTGGATTTTGGATCTGAGCACAAGCCATGATGCTCTTGAGGCCATACACTAGCTATGTATGCAAAGGAAAGAGTTTTAGTGAACAAGATCCTAAATGAAAAAACAGGTTGTTGTTTGGTGGGGTACCACTCAAGAACTTGGACATGCGAAAACGCTTGAGATACCATAACTTCCCACACACCTGGGTTTTGCATCGAGCACAGGCCAGCATGCTCTTGAGCCCATACACTAACCATGCATGCAAAAAGCAAGATGTTTGAGCACGCTCAATAAGATAACCAAGTTGAGGTCTCGTAGGAAAATGCTCAAGTACTGGAAAAAGGAACACATACAATACCATAACTTTTTGCACACTTAGGTTTTGGATCTGAGCACAAGCCACGATTATCTTGAGCCCATGCACTAACTGTTCATGCAAAACAAGGGCTTAGAAATGCTTTGTATCTGAAAAACAAAATGAAAAGTTGAGGTTTTGTTGGGCAATGCTCAAGTGTTTAGTCATGGGACAATAGTTGACATACTATAACTTCCCAACCACTTGGATTTTGGATCTGAGCACAAGCCATGATGCTCTTGAGGCCATACACTAGCTATGTATGCAAAGGGAAAGAGTTTTAGTGAACAAATCCTAAATGAAAAAAACAGGTTGTTGTTTGGTGGTACCACTCAAGAACTTGGACATGCGAAAACGCTTGAGATACCATAACTTCCCACACACCTGGTTTTGCATCCGAGCACAGGCCAGCATGCTCTTGAGCCCATACACTAACCATGCATGCAAAAAGCAAGATGTTTGAGCACGCTCAATAGCAAGATAACCAAGTTGAGGTCTCGTAGGAAAATGCTCAAGTACTGGAAAAGGAACACATACAATACCATAATTTTTGCACACTTAGGTTTTGGATCTGAGCACAAGCCACGATTATCTTGAGCCCATGCACTAACTGTTCATGAAACAAGGGCTTAGAAAATGCTTTGTATCTGAAAAACAAAATGAAAGTTGAGGTTTTGTTGGGCAATGCTCAAGTGTTTAGTCATGGGACAATAGTTGACATACTATAACTTCCCAACCACTTGGATTTTGGATCTGAGCACAAGCCATGATGCTCTTGAGGCCATACACTAGCTATGTATGCAAAGGAAAGAGTTTTAGTGAGATCCTAAATGAAAAAACAGGTTGTTGTTTGGTGGGTACCACTCAAGAACTTGGACATGCGAAAACGCTTGAGATCCATAACTTCCCACAACCTGGTTTTGCATCGAGCACAGGCCAGCATGCTTTGAGCCCATACACTAACATGCATGCAAAAAGCAAGATGTTGAGCATCTCAATAGCAAGAAACCAAGTTGAGCGTAGGAAAACTCAATCTGAAAAAACACATACAATATTACTTTTGACACTAAG